>SJJU01001383.1:0-70622 GCA_012932125.1 Conopomorpha cramerella | reverse complement strand
AATAAACGCTCACTGACATTACATTTAAATTCAATGTTTAAACTGGGCCATATAATGTGACCACGACATATATTACTGTGTCGAAACGTCGAGCAAACAACGAAGGGAAGCTGAATGCTTACCTTTAATTTATTACGCGCTGTGAAACTCGGTATAAATATTTAATACGTAATGTTATTATTAACATATTATTACCGCACATTATTACAGATCCCAACAAAGACGCAATCGTGACAAACTCTACTAAAACCCACGCATATAAAACTCGTGTACGACAAAATAGGAATGTGTATGATTTACGTTAAGTAAGTAGTATTATTTTCTTTCGATTCGTTACATTCGTACAGTCATCATTAGTTCCGTTTCCCGCAATTTCCGAATTTTAGGCTTTAGGTACGAGCAGGAAACTGAACTGAGTAATACGAATTCAATCGCAGAAGACAGGATTCTTTGGTAGGATGTTTCGTGCTTACTTATCGCTGGTAACCTAATTTAGAGATAATAGCCATTGTCATCCGTTGTCTCTGTTTAAGCTCAGTCTTTGAGCTTTCTTATTGTTTACAAAACAATGTGGTAACCACCAGTACGCCATATTTTCTCGCTGTGTACAAGTAGTCTATCTGTTTGCATGACACCGACGTAATAATAAAATGTTAAAAAATTTACATTATTATCTAATTGACGTTAACTTAGACCAGTTTGTTGTATTTGGCTACATTTAACCGGATGAGACCTTCACTAGCAAAACTATTATAACATTATGAATATCACGGCTTTAATTTTTTAATGAAACGCGCACAGACATTATAACTCAATATTGTTCACCGGGTATATAGGCGCGAATATAATCAAAGACAAGCTCGAGCTTTGTTATTTTACTCGACATTTCGACGCAGTTGCATGCGTCGTGGTCACGAGTAGAGTCCACTATATACCCGGTGAACAATATTGAGTTATCACGGCTTTCTACTAAAATATTGTCATTATGGTGCTCTTCATGTCGTGCCTGACAAAGCAAAATTAAATTTCTTGTCTAATGTCATGGCAGTGACAATTTTGGGCGGCAAACTATTTTCCTGGTCGACCGCCGTACGCGCTTACTATCGTAACGTTCAATGTCTTGCTGTCCCTCTCGTAATGATACAATATGATAGAATGAGCGCTATATGCCCCTACCAACTCGCAAAATTTACGCTCAGGATAAATAGCAGGATACACAGAGAGGTTGTCTGAAACTCAGAAGGAAACCGGAATCAGAGCACATTGAACACCCGGGTGCATCACGTGCAGGAAGTTCCTGCTTAGCCCTTAGATGCTTACTTACCGGGACTGTATTTTAACTGTATTCATAAAAGGAGAAGGTTCTGGTATGATTTCCTCAGAACTTTCAATTCGATGAATCGATTTAAATGGTTATTTTTTTTATTTTAAAGCTGATACTTCCCGTGTGGTTCAATTTCAATTTGTTTCATTCCTGACAAGGTGAGCACGGAAGGGGATAGTCGTTTAATAGAAGATTTAATAAAGAAGAAATATTTGTTATAATGAAAACAGATCACCGTGGCGTGCAAATGAAGAGGTCGATGTCCAGTAGTGGACGAATATGGGTTGATGATGATGATTTGTTATTATTTCGGCGTATTTTTATAGCACTTATAATATGAAATAAATATATGTTGGGTTTGTTACGACACTTATAACTCGGGATCTGCTGAACCAATTTTCATGGTTATTGATTCGTTGGATTTGTCTCCGCCCCGAATAGCAGAATACATTTTAAAAACAAAGAAAACTCGATATTTGTAATGAATACTTAATCATTTCAATAAAGGCTGATTTGTTTATGACATGTCAAACATTTTTTGTCCAATCCTGTCAAATGCTGTAACAACTATTTATGTGTGCGTTCAGAAATTATTTTTTTGTGAAATGTCTCGAAAGTTCAGGTACTGTTATATTTTTATATTTTAAACATTAATTTGTGTAAAATTATTAATTACTAGTGGACGCCCCGCGATTTCATTCGCGTACTTTCAGTAATTTATGCAAAATACAACACCCACTATATAGCATCGCGTCCCACAGGATCGGGATAAAAAGTATCCTATGTCCGTCTCCTGGTTGCAAGTTACCGCCTCAATAATTTTCAGCAAATCGGTTCACCCGTTCTTGAGTTATAAGTGGTGTAACTAACACAACTTTCTTATATATATATATATATAGATTTGTATCATTGTATTACGTTCATCAAAGCCTAAATTAGTTCAGCTAAAAGGGAACACGACATTCCTTAACTGTTAAGCGGTACGAAGTTCGCTCGATCAGCTTACTAGCTAAAATAAATAATTTGACTATACGTCTTGTCGCAATACATAAAAATAAAAAGTAGGCTTTGTAAAAGCTGAAAAGGCTTCAAGCATCCTAGAAATTGTATTTATTTAGTAACTCGTGTAATCTCATTATAATATTGATAGACAACTATTATTTTCCAAACATCATCACTTTTCCGAAGCTTCATTATCTATAAGACCCAGTTAAAGGCATCGACTTTAATGAGCTTATAAGCTTCCAGATCCGAAATTATTAATTTTCGTAAAACAAAAGGGCCTTTGACGCACTTTTTCGTGAATGAGTATCTCTTTGAAACAGTGGGCTTTTCATCATCAGCCTACCTTGGAAATGTAAATGATTAAAAAAAAATTCACAAAAGTCAAACTGTGAAGCAATAAAGTATTTCATGCCAATGAGGAATTTTCGATCTGTAAATATGACTTATGGAATGCTTCATTTAAATCGGCGGCGCACGAATTGGGGACATTCCATTGTATTTTTCACATGAACTTGGTCATTATATGAATGTCAGTCATAATGTATGAATACTGTAAAGGTCATCTATTTCGTAGACTGTAGGTTTAAACGACCTCATGAGGTACACAAAGTAATGTATCTTTATAACTGTCTTAACCATACTATTGTTTTCTCTATCTGCTAAAAGTACGAATGTAACAGCATGACAGTATAGGACAGGACTAAAAGAAGATTGCTTACTGTTATACCTCCATAATCGTTACCCAAAAGCGTCTAAATTTGGACTCATTGTTATGACTACCGCGGTTTCGCTTCCAATTCGTTCGCGTCACTTTTTGTATATAAAATTAGAACCTTAATGCTCACCTTCCTTGTAAAAGGAAATAAATGGAATACGCCTTTTGTTCCCAAAGCGGTAGACACTTGCTAAACAACTAAAAGGAACTGTTTGTAAAATGAACTCCACTTTTCTTTCCACATTATAGGAAAGTTATCATTAGAAAAGAAAAAGAGGGGTATTCAAATTCATGCGCATAATATATTCATAACCAAAACATCACACACTAGAAAAAAAACACTACGGAATTGTTAGTAGGTCAACGCATAAATCGCTGCTTGTCAATATTTCAGCGCGTGCACTACTAACACATTTAAGTGTTGGGCGAACGAAAAAAAAAATCGGTGGAGTCGCCGCCACCAGCTGTGCCGTAACCACATTAATAATTTATCAGCCACACGACGGCTGTTTGCTAATAAAGCGCGGATTCTCGCTGGAAATATTAATAAAAGCCGTTTTGCAGTTTGCACAGGCACTAGGCCGGGAGGTCGCCGACGATATTGGCTATTACACCAGTACCGAGGTTGTTTGCGAACAATTATGTACTTTGGGATGTTACATTTTTACATCATTGACGCGGGCCAATGATTTTAATCCAAACAATTTACATTGATAATGCGGATTATCAATGTAAATCGTTTGGATTCTTTGACGTATTTTTTTTTCAAGAGGCCCATAATATCGATTGTGAGTGAAGCTGGGGCTCTTTATTTTATTATTTTTTCTTACTGGAATAACTTTATAACCTAAAAAACTACCAGTTATATTTTAAAACGAGTGTTGTGAAATATAGGTACTTACCTACTGCAAAGTACCTACTTACGTAATGTAGGGTACCTACCTAAACATCGGGATGCGTGCGGCGCATTTGGTACATAGGTAAGTTTTTGGTTTCGGCTTACCTTCCGAAATATTCGTAGCTTCGCCACTGGTATATATATATGTTTGTTCCGGTCAAAACATACAACTCATTTTTAAAGCAGATGTCCTCAACACATTGAGGCGAAATCAAGAATATATTTTACAAAAACTGAATTCGTTCATAATTCATTCAAAATGTGGTGACAAGTCATTGATACAAGCATGGGGAATTAGGTAGGAGACCAATCCAGAAGATTAGATTTGATTTAAATAAATCAGATTTATTTTAGAGCTACAAATGTTCTTGATCCCTAGACACTTTTGATGTGTGTATGTGACGTTTTTCTAAATCGAACATGGCGGCACTTGCAAGATTGTAGATTAATTTATTATTAATGCGCCTCTACAATATGGGTATCAACTGAAAAGTATTGCTAAGCATAATTTGTAATATGAAGTGACGTCTCTCGAAATCCAATATGGAAGACTTTTTAGTCCATTTAAACAAAAGATTTAAAAAAAAAATCTTTACGTTTAATTCATTTATACACACAACGTTCCTTAAGCTTTATTTCAATGAATTATACATCTTTATGTATAGAATTCATTACTATAGCGTAAATAACAGTTGCATAACTAACCTTGTCTAATGTACTCAAAATACGAAACGAACACGTCCAAGTTAGAGAGATAGAGGGAAAGAGAGGAGTTTATTTGCACCAAAAAACAAGAAGAAATAAACACAGTGATCGACAAAATATAGCAAAAGAAAAAAATAAACAGAAACCAACATTTAAAAGGCAGATATTAAAAAGATAAACACAGAATGTCACATTGAAGACAAAAACTAAAAAAATAAGTAACAATATACACAGGAAACAAAAATAAAAACAAATTGATTAAACAAGTTACATTTATAGTTTTTGGCTGCAAAAAGTTTATTTACGGCAACTTTGGTTGAACTAAAGTTTTCACTTTTTTTTAATTACGGGAAATTTTGTAAGCCTCTCATCATTAATTATGTATTTATTAATTACTGATAATTATTCTTTAGTTATAATAAAGACATTTTGAGTAACACAAATTATCTTTTACTTACCTAGTTTTACATAATCACTACATAGTATAAAACTAAGTTGCTTCCTGCTTCCCTATGCATGCTTATATGTTTAAAACCACGCAACGGATTGTTATGCGGTTTCTTTTTATAGATAGAGTGATTCCAGACGAAGGTTGATATTAGAGAGGCCTATGTCCAGCAGTGGACAAGTATGGGCTGATGATGATGATGATGAGACGAATGTTTATATGTAAATTAATAATAAAGTAGAAGAACATTATCAGAATTTCCGATTTGTGTTGTGATTCAATACTTCAAGCACATGTTTTTTTATTACGTTTTGTTAGTTACTTAGTTTTTGACATATATGATTACCTTGACCCTGAGTCCTAAATGTTTAATAAATAAAAAAGCACTCGTGCGAAGCCGGAGCGGGCTGCTAGTTTAATGCTAAAATAACTGTGCGAGACATCCGATTTTTTTCCTAAATAACAACTTTTTGAAGTTGATACTCTTGATAATTAGTAAAAATTTCTTCTCTAAATTCTCTAAACTTACCAACGATAAGTATCTTACCACAAAAAAAAAGAGTCACAGGAGATGAGTAAACTTCTAAAGCACTTTAAAGTCTAGCTTAACTTTGCGAGCGTTGTCAATAACAATTAAGCTTGGAGGAGTGTGGTATTTAAAAAAAGAGTGTCGAGCGACCTTTGTTGAAACTCAATTTCTTGGGCTTCTTCTCCCTATAAAGTAAAAAGAACATCTTTAAACTAAAATATCTTGAAATTTTGGTGGGTGGTTATTTGAACATATTTTGTTCTGTAGGTATTTTTGCACGTATATTTAAAGATGTAGGCACTGCTTTGGAATGAATGTATAAAAGCTTGTGAAATGTACTTACCTAACTGTAAAGAAAAATGAACCGCTTTCAATCAATGTTTAACGGATCTGTGGTTTACTCATGAATGCCACTGTCGGAACTGAAATTTCACCAATTAGCACCAGCTTTCAAATAAAGTAAGAATCATCCAATTTGGTTCACCTAGTCAAAAGTATTGAGTTACCAATATTTTTTTTAAATATCCACGTATTGAGAACCTCTTCTTTTTGATGTCCGTTAAGAACGTAAACTGGCGTAAAAGTAAAAGTTTTTTAATCAATAGATAACAATTATCGTCATAAAGTACACTGCGGTTTATTGATACATTTTTGTTTAACATCATTTTTCTTGCTTGACGAACGAATATCCTACCAAGGAACATAAAGCAGTGGTTTATACAATTCCAACCATTGAACCAGAATCAAACGTATTTTTTTCCGTAGTTGGTGTAAATATCAATAAGTATTTATTTATATTTTCTAATTAAAAACAAATAATCGTAGTGGTCATCGGTACCTTATGTGTTTGGTGATTCTCAGCGCGGTCTCCCAGCCTACGACGAACGCCCAACGCCCGCCCGCCCTGACAAATGGCAGGCGCTACTCCCATTGTGTTTCAATTTGAATCGAACTTGCGGATCTGTTGCAATCCCCTGATAAATTGGACACGAACTTTTCATCGCTCGGGAAAATTTATTTAGTATTATTGTGTTTCACGAGTAAATGAAAACACGTATGTTGTACTTTAGTAGCGGTAACGTGGACTTAAATAAGGAGTTTAAATGGACTCCTAGCAATGGTCTTACAAACGTTGTGGGTCTCGTCAATATGAACAACTTCTAGTATAGCGATAATGTAGGGAAATGGAAAAAACTTTCTTCACCTCCATACATGATATTGCAATGGGCATATGGTTTGGCCGTCTAGTTGGCCGCCTCCGGTAAATATACGTAATTTCGTAGGCTAAAATGTTTGACAAGCACTTTAAGAGCCCGAACCGAGGCTCATTGTGATGGATAATACTTAATATTACAAGCGTAAATAAATCTCCTAATACAACTCAATAAAGGAAAATGTTGGTAACAAAACACGGATGGATAAATAATATTTGTATGGAGCGACGAAAACGAGTGCGTTGAAAAGAAGAAGGCGCGATTTGAGCACATGTCTCTAGAGAATGGCTCGTAAACCGAGAAGCTGACACGGCTACCCCTTGGACGTAGTGGCTCAGGCTGTTCGCGGGAACGTTCGCCGTGGGGTTTTAGTGGCGAGTCCATAACGGATTCCCCTACGATAAAAAAAAGAAAAAGGTAGAGCTTCGGTAGTAGTAGGCTTGTCCCTGATTTAACTCATGAATGGTAGGAATGCAGAAGTGGCGAGCAATCATAATTTAATTATAGCACTCGCACGTCTAAAGATTCTTGTACACTTTATCTATACCAATGGAGAATTTTCCGTGACGCTAGCTACGTTCCTATTTCTTTTATTAATAGTACATTATCCATATATTTTTAAGTTTTTAACCGCGTAGGTATATCGGAGCGTTACGATCAACTGGACCGATTTAAACTATTATATTACGATTATAAAGCTAGATTATAACTGAGTGATATGCGTAAGCTATAATTTGCGCCGCGAGGTACAGCTGTTCATTATCATCAGCCACATTCCGCTGATGATAATGAACAGCTGTATAATAATCCACTGCTGGACGAGGGCCTCCCCCTGTGATTGTGAATGATTTCCCTAATAATTTGGAGGGAAATACCAGTAATAGCCACGCTTGGCAGGTGGATTGGCGATCGCAGTGATGCTGTGGTTTGACTCACAGAGAGCGCTGCTGCTCGTCCTCTGGAGAGTATCCTCGGTCGTCTCTTAAACTAACCCCAAGACGGAAAAAGTTGCGCTGGGGTGGTGACACGTTTATTCTATTTGTCGTCACTATGCGGCTACAGCTGTTAACTACATAATACATAATATTTATGTAGGTATTCGTAAAAGCTTTTACATTTAAAATAATTTTTAACTTCAGAAACTTACTAGCTAAAATATATTTTTTTACTTTTCATTTTGTTCAATTTTAGTTTTAAAGTTTTGACCCTAAACATATTATCGGTGCCGTTGCGCACTTTGCTTTTTAAAACTTCATTTTTTCATATGTGTTTCAACATTAGTTATATTTAGTCACCAACTGACAACCAACTTGTTCACTTCCATCAAACTCCTCCTGCTATCTCTCACCGACAATCCGTCCAATATTTAATGCTAGTCAATATTAAACAGCTCTATACTGGGAACTGATGCATCTGAATAAATATTGTTCTAGCTAAATTACAATTCATGTTTATAAAGCAGCCGCGGACGCGTCGATTCTAGCGAAATTCAAAAACGTTCGTCCGAATGCCGACTCAGCGGCGTGGAAAATTGTTAGCCATTTCAATTTTATGAAACTTGCACCATTTACCGCCAACTATTCAATGTATACGCCGTTACCATCAACAATAACTGGCTATCGACTATCGAGATATAAAACTATGTACGAGGATAACGCTGTGTAAAAGCTTAGGGAGAGTACTATATAAGAATAGCCGCAGGGACTCATGAAATGATTATCAAAATTATGTTATTGCTACATAAATATCATTTCATATTATAAAACAAAGTCGCCCCCCGCTATCTGTCCCTATGTATGCTTTGATCTTCAGAACTATGGAACGGATTTTAGTGCGGTTTTCTTTAATAAATAGAGTGCTTCTTGGGGAAGATTAATATGTGTAATACACACATTTAATATCAGAAAAACACCGTTAATATTGGCAAAACATCGTTTGCCGGGTCAGCTAGTTTTATAAATGTGTAACTTTTTAACCTCACCAACGATTCCAAACACGATCGTATACCGAGGTAATTAACATCCATAATATTGACATTCCATACTACGTACTTAAACGTAAACTGTAGCCTTATCACACGAAAACAATGTCGTACTGTACCGCCCCAACACAACATAACACTGTATGCAATCCATGGTAACAAATCTCAACAGAAACATGCAAGGAAACCAGATTCCGCAGCATGCTCGTAAAACATGGGGCATTCTTAAACATTTTAGTGTTGCACAGGCTGCCGACTGGGTGCTCCTGAACGACACTTTTACTGCCTCCTTTAAAACTGACATATCCATATACTGAACTACAAAATATACTTAGACCTTTCAATAAAAAAAAACACCTCAACAAAGTAGCTCATGATAAAATGGTGTTGCTGTGTAAGGGAACACAAAACCTGTATGACGGCCGTAGTTTCGTTGTACCCTCACCATGTTATGAGACTAAGCATCCTTGGAGTTCGTACGTAATATCCTCATAGGTTGTTATGTTTAGTTCAACACGAAAGGCATAAAGAGTCAGTTAATATGGTAAAATGTATGAATGGAGATTAGGCGAAATTAATATGGCATGTGTCATGGCAAATGGAGATCCTATACTCTTTACCTATACCTCCTGGCCACAGAATGTATGTATGTACATATTGTATGCATGTGGGTGTATAGTCTGGTATGTATGCGTGTTAAAGTTTTGTGTTTACATAAATCAACCAGTTAAGGCCTGAAATCAAACACAAAAAAATACAGTAAATAATACTGCTTATGCGTACACGACAAAACGAAATATTATCTAAGAAAATAGGTATCATCCATATTTTGTTTATGGTGTTAAAAAAAACAATAACTAAATACAACAATATTTCCAGCTACTTTCAAAATTCCAAACTGGCTGGAAATAAATATGACGCCAAACAAAATTAATTAAAAAAACGACAATGTCATGTTCCATTTTTAAAAAAGCCGAAAGTAGTTTCTCTGCAGACAATGGACGGTGCACCAAGTGCGGCATAGTGCGGTCACCTCCCTTACAAAACTTTTTGCTCTAAAGAGCTCCATGAATGTTTTAAAATGGCTAAGGTTATTCCAGCTTGACTCTAGACGGTCGTAAAAGTGACAAAAGGCCGTCTCCATTTTCAGCTGGCACGTTATATATTTGAGCTGGTGCAGATGCGTCCACAGTCTTCTTAGCATAACTGGGCGAAATGTTTGCCGCTCATTCTTCATAATTTGGTTGTTTTGTGGCCTTTAAAAATAGTATGGCAAAAATTATTAATAAAAATCAACAAGAACCGAGTTTTGGAATTGTACGAGACGGTATGAAAAATTAAATTATAAGCCTCACGTCTTCTACTATTTCTAGACGGCGTTTTTGTCGATTTACTTTCGTAGCCGGCCTTCATAAACATTATTATAGTATAATACAAGTGCGTATTAGATTGTGGAAGTGATTTCAGAACTAAACTGAGTAACTTTAATAACTTTAAAAAAATTGTAGACTACGAATTTTGTAGGTACATGCCTTTTTCGTAGCCCAATCGAAACCGTAGCCGATGTCTACGTCGTAGCAAAAAGCGTAGCACTTCGTAGTAAGCTTTCCTCCAATTTTCTTTGTAAAAGTTAGGTTAGTACTTTGGATGTTTTGTACAAAGTTTAAAATACTTATATTTTCTTACAAGCAGTAATACTATTTAAGTAGCGTTTTTTGCCAAACTTGACCTTAAATGGTCACACTTGGCTAGTGAGGCGGTGGACATTATTGAAAAACTCTTCTATCTCATTCTTTCGTTTCCCAGACGAATGAAACAACACAAGTATAGTTTTGCAAGTGAAGATTGACCCCGCCAGCTTTTGTTTTAAGGCCGCAATAATTTCAGCTTGACGGGTCGTCGTCGTAAACTTTAATGTAGATTGCGGAATGAAGAGATAGTTTGATAAATTCATGTGATATAATCCATGCAATGAAAATTTAAAGGCAGTATATTTTTTGATTCGTACGTTAATGTGTTACGAACACGGTAGGTGGAACCACCTACCGTATCCGTAAAATGAACAAGTGTGCTCCATCGTAGATCACATCGTTGCTTAACATCAGGCAGGAAGGTGGTCAACAGCTTGTTCGCTGTGTTTAAAAAAAAGTAACTTTGTTCTGCTAATCAATAATAACGAACGAAGCACCATGGACCATTTGCATAGCAAACAAATGCCTTTGCCTACCCCGATTCGGGACTAAAAGTCGTGAAGTGTATTTTTTAAATTCTACTTATATTAATAACAACACTAGATGAACAATGATTACGGCCGATGATGAACTGAAAAGTCACTGTATGGTATCTATTGATTTAAGGCATTTCATCAGCTTTTATTATTATATATATTTTTCTGAAAAGTGATGGTTTTTAAGTGACGATAACCCTGCCAGTATAATTTTATTTTACATAGACTACTTAGTTGACCGTGTAAACATTCCGCCATATTAAATAAGTGAAGACAATCGTAATGTGTGTTGAAAAATACTAATCCGAACTATTATTCTCATATCTACCGAACACGTGAAACTTTGCGTCAAATGATCTGTGAAGCCCTTTTGGTTTATTAGTAAAGGAACGTTCATTCGTTTATTAGTAAAGATTCAACGTAAATTAATATTATTTCGTTTTCTCTCTAATCTCTGTACATGTCTCTCTGTATGATCCAACATAAGGAAATACCTGTTTTTTATACCCGTGACTTTGCTAGAAGTCTCGTGATTTTTGTGTGTAAAAAGCGCCAAACATTTCCGGACACTTCGTCATGGCTAGCAGCAAAACTAGCACGCGAAGAAGCGCCGCATTGCACTGTCCATGCTAGTGCCGTTGTAGTGGCAGCACGAAGTTCCAGGGGCACAAGTCTGCTAATTCCAGTGTGTCTTAAGGTGCGATAATAATTGAGGTAAACTAGTTTTCGAGCTCACACGTCCAGGTCTCGGCAAACGGAGTGTAGGAAGCCCTCAGGCACGGTGGACTGGTGATATAAATGTGAGTCTGGATGGGAGAAGCCGTAAACTCACGCAATTGGAGTGACCTGTCACATGTCCAGCAGTGGACAAATATAGGCTGATGATGATTCTTACTTTGTATAAGACACATAATGTTTATTGGCAACCTTAGGTCCGTACCTATAATTAGAAATTATTACATGACTTTTTTTTAGTTTCATTATTACTTACTAGTTTATAACTTTGTAACGTTAGCACCCGTAAGAATACAGCAAATGCTTTAGCACTTAGTAGAGTCTCACATATATAGAAATGACTATCTCGTATATATACGAGTAGATATTCTAAAACAAGTTTTTGACAAAAAACAAAATGGCTGCATAACCGTTCCACTAATGATAAAATCGTCCACTAACAGACGATAAACGTCGCCAATAAGCAATCGCTGCGATATCGTTCCACTGTTCTTATTCACAGTTTCGAAGTTAGCAGACTTAGTCCCCGGGTCAGGCGCCCGGCGGGTGACAGTATCGCGACGTTGCCACGTCTACCTGCGATAAACGGCAACGTACGGCCTAGCCGGGCGAAGTTTGCGCGCATCACAACAGCCACGGCAAACTTTCCGTCTTTGAGTTTCTGAAAAGAAAAATAAATGGCACAATGCAGACAGCGAGATATGACGCGATAGATATATGGATGGAAATTCTTCCGTTGTTCTTTGTTAAACCACTTATAACATATTATAATTATGAATAGTTACGTGAAAGTTACTAAGTATTTTGCCCTTTTCTATCGTTTGAGATTTCCTCGACTTGTATTCTGGTTAAACGAGATGTACCAAGATGTGTATATCACCCAGTGATATAATAACTCGAGAACAATTTTGATAACAAGGCAGGCTTAGATTTTATAACAACTACGCGTCTGTGGTCCAGTTGGTCGGATACTTGACTTGTAACCGGGAGGTCGCGGGTTCGCGTCCGGCTACTGGACGTGTACCAATGGGACTCTTTTTCAGAGCCTATGTACGCAACGCAACGCTCGTACGGTGAAGGACAACATCGTGATGAAACCCGCAACCACAAGATTTATGAACCCTATAACGGCGATGGGCTCACCCCCTGTCACGTTGGGTTAAATAAGCTTGATGAACCGTGGGCATTTGCTTATTAAGCAAGTGCCTCTGCCTACCCCGCTTTGGGATTAAAAGGCGCGAAGTGTATTTTTATATAAATAATTTAATAATTATTTCGATGAACCAATTTAACCTTCTCCACCTTGCAATCCTGGACCAGCACCCGTATGACGGTATTTAATGTATAACTTATAATATTAACATGAGGGTAGCTTAGCAATGTGCATTTTAACGAGCGGTAAAAACTGGTACAACGTCATCATCAATTCATTAATCACATTGGCACTAAATTTATTGTTGTTAAATTCATTGGTCAAATTTTTCAAGTTCAAAATAAAGTTAACGATCGTTGTTCAAATGATCACAGTCTGGATGTACTTCTATCTAAGCTGCCTTACCTCTCTCAGTATAAGGGTAATTCTCAGGAGACTTGCGCGTGTACTAAGAAATAATAATATCAGTCAAAGACTCCAAAAAATTCCAGTGCACACGGAATCAGTTATGCCGATGTCACTTTTTTTGTTTGTTATTGTCAGGTGATGAAGAATAAATTAATTAAGAAAACGGAAAGCTGTAAAGTAAATTAAATAAAAATCAATATACTGTAAAATATAACAATGAAACCGGAAATATCCCAAAAGGGAGAGAGTCTTTTTTTTCAGCTCTGAACAAGCGTTTGACCACCATACAACATGGTGTTAAGCAGCGATGTGGTCTATGATGGAGCACACTTGTTCATTAGGTACCTATTCACCCGCGACTTGAAGACCTTCAGACTGTACTCTGCAGTAAACACAGACATTCCACATCCTGGCGCTTCGTACTATGAAAGTAGAGTACGCAAAGCGTTTGCTTCGCGTAAATAAACAGACTCTCAAAAATACGTTATATATAGAGAGAAATAATCCAGAAAAAAACATATAGAAGACTACGTGTTACTGACAGTTTCTGGGTTTTACAGCCAAAAAAGTAATCTAAAATAAAAAAAAATGTTCATGATGTTTCAAGAAAAACCATTGTTATTGAGTAAGAATTCCATGTAAAGAATGTACCATGTTATTAAGGAGTATTTCGTCTAACTGTAATGACAGGCTTTTGGAGGACGTTAGCAACATTTTTTTTATTATTACGTAAATTCAGGGGCTTAGATACGTACTTATCGTAGAACCGATTTCTGCGTCTTACGTTCAATTATTTCTTATTTACGAATAAGTATTTCACATTTACTCATTGTGGTTCCGATTTAGTATGTAGGTAACATGAGATTGGAGTTTCTCTAAGCGCTAATTAGGCCACAAGAAAGATTTCAATTAGGATTTAAAATAAAATTGTGATAGAATTTGTGTTTTCTGTTTTACGAGAATTATGTTTATTAGGATTTAAAATGATATTGTGATAGAATTTGTGTTTTCTGTTTTACGAAAATTATGTCATTCATAAAATATTTGTAGGGCCCGACCACCCGCTATCATTCCATACAATTATGTAAGTGGCAAGCCCACGTGTGCCTTGTGTGCGCGAATCAAAAGAAGATGGGCTACGTACGTAGATGACGTAGCGACGAAGGAGCGAAGATATAAACTTACAGATAAAATATCACACAGTCACACGACCCTAAACTAGGATGCCCTAGGAACTATGGGTACTTACTCCCAGACTCACACAACGAATACCTACTTCAGCACATTACTAAAGCCTTAAAGCCTAAAGCAACTTATGTCAGCTGTTTATCACACCATCAGTCACATGACGTCCACTGCTAGACGACGGCCTCCCTCAGTGATTTTCATAATCAATTGGGGGAAATAATTTCCATGCTTGGCAGACGGGTTGACGATGCAGTGGTATTTATGATTTGACTCACAGAGAGCGCAGCAGTCCGACCTCTGGAGCGTTCGTCTCTTACGACCCCCAAGTCGGAAAAGTTGGACTGGGGTGGTGACACATGTATTCTGTTCGTCGTCATCACACGGCCGCTGCCAGCGTCAGCTGTTAGTAAAGAAAACGTACACCTCATTATATCAAAGATTCCGTCTAAATCAGTACGCTGACTACTTTAAACCACCGGTAGTTCTGATCTACGTGACATCCTATCTCCAATGACGGTTCTATTCACAAGGAATTGTAGACTTTATTGTACGCATGTGTGGATAGTGTACTGAGTGTTAATTTTGTCCACAGTGGGCGTGGAGGCTCCAGAGTTCGGTGAGCTGATCACCAACCTGACTGTGCCGATTGGCCGCGACGCCACCTTCAAATGCATCGTCGTCAACCTTGGCAACTACAGGGTAAATATAATCTGCATATAATCTTTACAGAGCGCCTGTGGAATTGTGGTTAGGTACTTGGATCTGAAATTGAGAGGTTGTAGGTTCGATACCTGCTGCACTAGGCGTGTACCAATGGGTTTCTTTTCCAGAACGGTGAAGAACAACATCGTGATAACATGCGCAAACCATATGGTTTTCGAACCCTATAACGGCGATGGGTTCACCCCTTATCATGTTGAGTTAAATACGCTTGGTAAAATAATCATGCGCCTTTGTCTACTCCGCAACATAGACAAAGAAGTTTACTATACTTTGCACAATAGCACATACAATGAACGTTGTTATTCACAGTGGCGTGTAATTGGAGGGGTCTATGACAAATATGGGCTGATGATGATGATGAAGTTTTTATTTAGAGGTATTTCTTTAAATAGCGAAGCCAACAAAACACAAATAATCACTTTTTTGCAATATCAAACATTATATACTTATATTATAATATCAAACAGTCTTACTTAACGGCTAAAACGGAATGTATAAATGTCTTTAGTAGGTAGATTATCTTAAAATACTTATCAATAATTATCATAAGATAGTGTGAAACTAAGGATAGTTTTCACAAAATTATAAATAAAAATAAGAAAAAAGTAATTCTCGCCTTTAATCGCGGGGTTTTCAATGATTTTATTTCAAGTAAGTATACCTATTTTAAAAAGGTATTTATTTTCATCGAAAACAAAATGTTCGTTGAAAAATACTACCAGTAGAGAGCGCCTGAAAACGTGCGCTTGTATTGCAAGATTGATGACTGTGTAGCTTGCAAAGGAGGTGTGTTTCTCGATTGTAACAAGTGGAGATCGATTGTCTGCGTCTGCCCCTTTAGAAGGCTGACTTTACGCGTACTTATTCTTTAAGACAAAATTAAAAAAAGCTTTGTATTTACTATATGTTAGCACTTACTGTAACAATAATAGCAAAATTTACATCATAACCTCGTAATACTACTATATCATAGTATGGAAAGGTTACAAACAAATCAAATCAATAAAGATCCGGAATATGCAGGCGGAATATCCATACACATACGAAAGTATTACGACAAAGATAAAAATGAATATGTAGTGGTCAGCATATCTCCCTCTATTCTATAGGGTCGTAGGGATTCCCACCGATGAGAGGTACTTAAGCGATGAACTTTTAAGTACATGTTGGATGTATCTGGGTTTTTTATTTATATATAAAAAAATATATTTCGTTGTTTGAATTCCACATCCCGAGTGCTTTCGCTACTTAACATGGGATGAAGGCATTGTGTGCGTTGTTGTAAAATATTTATTTATAAATCCCAAGATTACATAATACTTTTGACAACAGTACAAAAAATATTTCTTAACAAAAGCTAAGTCAACAGACAAGCCGCGGTCCATTGCCTTTAGTGTATTTTTTTAGTTGCCGTATTCCTCCGAAACGGATTGAGCGGAGACCAATTTTGATAATGTTTTATATGAAAATAGATTGTTAAAAATGCTCACGCCTTTACCAGCTGTATTTCTGCCAATGTGGCACTCAAAGGCTCTGCGGAGCGAAAGGGATTTTTGGCCCCTACTATGTACATATGTATGTCAGAACAACCGTTTGACGGATCAGCCAAGTATTACTACTGTAACTTGGGGCAACATTGATCCACGGGGTCACTTTGATCCTACTTACTTAAGTACTATGGTATCCCAATGGTACAAAGGGACTTTACTAGATGGCGGCACGTCGTCCTGTCCTCTGCGACTGCTCTGGCATCAGACCAGCTCAGGCCTCGCGCTCTCAGCTCGGCGTCGACGGTGCGCCGCCACGTGTGCACGGAGCGCCTGCAGCAGCCTGTGGGAAGCCGACACAGACCTGGACCCTCTAACTTTGATCTGACGCAGAAATATCAGATTTTACCCAGCCATATCCGACCTACCAGCTTTTTTACTTATGAGACTCCTTCTTCTTTATTTAAGTAATCTAAAGAATACGGAATGAAGACTTTTTGGCTCTAAAAAGTTCGGGTCAGAATATTCCCGTGATTCATAGTATAGCCAATGCTTATATATATTCCTCAACAGGTCGGCTGGGTGAAGGCAGACACGAAGGCGATTCAAGCCATACACGAGCACGTGATCACGCACAACCCGCGCGTCGCCGTCTCTCACAGCGACCACTCCACCTGGTACCTGCACATCAAGAATGTCCAGGAGGAAGACCGGGGACAGTACATGTGTCAGATCAATACAGATCCTATGAAAAGTCAGGTGAGGCGAAAATTAACTTACTATAGTGATCGTACAGCGTTTATAAGGACTCCGAGCTTATATTGTAAATATAGAATAGTCTTAGAAACGTTGTTGGGCTCGTCAATATAAACTACTTTTACTAAGGCGGGAATGTGGTGAATTTAAAAAAAAAGATCAATCGCCTTACAAAATGCCATCTCCCAAGGCAGGAAATAGTATAATGTTGTATGGAGCTGAAAAAAATTTTTTTCGTTGCCCTGCATTATCGCCATATTATTATAAAAAATGTTTGTATTGATGAGCCCAACAATGTTTCTCAGACCATTGCTCGTGGTCAAGTTACACGCAGTATATGTATTAAAAGCGATAAGTATTGTTTTTTAACGAAACGTACACTGACATTATATTCAAAGTTTATACCGGCCCCCAGACCAAACACAACTAGACTTGCAAGCCGCTTACCACCTACAGTCGGTCTCTATTCCACCAAAATGTATGGAAAATGATGTTCTTCTGGTTCCGAACTGTCACTTTTACTACTAATTTGACAGTTTAGATCCAGATTAAACCTGATACACAGTAAGGGACAGAAGATATTTTCTGCTACTCTTTCACTCCTGCATGTTTTTCTTATCATTGTCTCGTTTTATTCTAAACGTCAGTTTAGTATTTCAAGTCTTATTGTGTTTGCTCTGAGTACTGGGCACTACGTCAGCACGTCACCACGGCACATGTACCTGTGACTAAACGTCGAGCAAACAGCGAAGGTAACATGAATGCTTACCTTTGGTTAATTTTGGACTGTAATACCCGGATATTACAGGTCTACTTGAACTGGTTCCCGTATTTGACATACAACTGACAAGTTAAGTTGAGCTTTGTGTGTCTTCGAAATCGCAATTCCGCCATTATTACCAAAGGTTGTCACTGGCTGCTCGAGAACTAAAGATGATAAAACAGTAAAAGAAAATATAACCATGTTTAACATGATAGGTATTGTGTTTGTGAACTATAAATGAAACACTTATGTTTACACATTTCTTTTCAACAATTCAAAGTTCATCAAAATCACTGTTTCATTCACTCTTAGTAAAAAAAGAAAGAGGTTCTCAATTCGAGATATTTTTAACCTCAAAGCTTTTATATCGGGGTGTTCTGGATGGTTAATTTTTTGTTTGAAAGCTTGTGCTTACCTTTTTGTTCAGTTTCGACAATGTCATCCATGAGAAAAACATAAAATACTATTTTCATTAAAGTTATTCAAATGTAATATAAGTAAATGCATTTTTTCTATTTATTTTAAACTTAGGAAGCTCCTCGTTTCGCGTAGGTTCACTGTTTCATACAAACTAAAACACCCTCTAAATAGCAACGCGTCCCGCAGGATCGGGATAAAAAAATATTTTGTTCGCCTCCTAGTCTTAAACTACCTACTCGGTTCAGCTGTTCTTGATTTTCAAATATTATTGATATAGATATACTAACACGTACTCTTATCTAAATATATAAAAGGAAAAGCTGACTGACTGACTGACATGTCAACGCACAGCTCAAACGGAGAAACGTAGGCACATGCAATTTGGTACGGACGTAGCTTAGGTACCGTAGCGGTGCACTAAGAAAGGAATTAGCAAAATTCCCACGGGAACGGATATAAACGGGAAAATTCTTTTGTATGAAAAATCTAAACGGCTGAAGTTAAATGCTTGAAATTAGGGATGCAGGTACCTTAGTACACTTAAAGCTTAGTTGCAACAGGATATAGGAATATTCCTACGGAATCGGGAGTTAGCGGCAAAAAACTTTTGTTTGAAAAAAATAAACCACGTAAGATAGATGATTGAAATTTGGTATGCAGGTACTTTATTGTACGTAAAGCTTACTTCCAACGCGATATTGCAAAATTCCCGCAGGAACGGGAGTTAGCAAAAAATCTATATAGGTATATAAAAGAAAGTGTGTTAGTTACACTATTTAGAACTCAAGAACCGATTTGGTTGAAAATTGGTGGGGAGGTAACTTAGCACCAGGAGACGAACTTAGGATACCTGATTTTTATCCCGATCCTGTGGGACGTTGCGTTGTATAGAGGGTGTTATAGTTTATATGACAAACTGAAACTACGCGAATGAAATCGCGGGGCGACCTCTTGTAATATATATATATATATATAGCAGGATTATGGGTTATATTTTCTTTTACTGTTTTATCATCTTTAGTTCTCGAGCAGCCAGTGACAACCTTTGGTAATTCAAGCCCTGTTGCAAGAAGCTTTTACTGTGGCATTAAGTTGATGTCACCATTAAGAATTACGGCCGACAGTTTTCTATGTTCACCTGTCTTCCGGAAGGGAACAACAATAGATTTAATGAAATCATTAAATTAACATAGCCAAAGGCTTTTGCTTACAACTTTAGCATCCGTTACATAGTAACAGATTAGTGCATAAGTTACGGCCCAACTTTAATATATTTACGTAGAGGATAGTTCGTCGTTTTGAAATATATAATTTTACTAGCCAACCCGGCAACGTCGTTTTACCAATACACACTATTAACAGTGTTTCTTTGCTTTATATGCATATGTTATGCCTGCATATAAACCTTCCTCATGAATCACATTATGCACTGAAGGACCGCATCCAAATCCATTACGTAGTTAAAATATCATACATAGAGACAGACAACAGAATATCACTTTGTTTTATATTATGTATTGATAATTCAAACGAAATAATCGGGTGTGAGCTAATTTAGATGTAATGCCCCATCGTAGACCACATCGCTGCTTAAGTGCAGCGCGTCAAGTGTTTAATTGTAAGGAATTTAAAAGGCAGGTTCGCGCTTTTACACCAGGACAACCAAGAGAACGGCAAAATGTCATCCATACCAAATGGAAATTTAAAAAGTAGGGTAAAGTAAAGTAGGGTCAGCCACAATATGAATAGACCCTATCACTACCTTCCACTCGTTATTTTACTTCGGTTTAATGTAATTTAAATAGCTGTGCTCGAAAAAAAAAGCAAATTTTGTCGTTGTATAAAATCCAGGTCAGTTTATCTAAAAATTTATACTAAGTTCAGATTGAGTTAATTCATTTTACTGTTTTGTGTTAATGCAAAAGCTTATGAGAACCAATTCCATACCTATTCAAATTGTGTGTACATTGACCACGTTCTTAAAAAACCGAATCGTTTCATGCAAATGAAGCCTAAATATAGTAGCAGACGGGTTGATTTCGCTCCAATATTAAATGAACTCTTGGCTATAGAGAATTCCTTAGTAAAGTAGGTTCAATTCAAATATACGTGAGCATAAAAGGTAAAATTTCTGTGTAAAATCAATAGCAGTATCTACTGGAGGTACAGTTGAGGCGTCGACAAGCTCATGAGTTTCAACATTCATTTCTATTTCATAAGAAAGTGCGTGAAACCAAGAGATGCGTAGACATACAGTACTTGTGCTCGATAAATTTCGGTCACCATACTATACACGGGCTAAACAGGGTCAAAAACTTTCAAGATAGACGTTTTCAGTTATTACTATTCTTATTCTAGTGTTACATATTCAAAATCAATTTAAAAAAGGAACAATGGTCGTTTCTTTTTTTTTTAACGCTTTTCACTGACATATAGTTAACATCGTAAATATTAGTTATATTGTTTACTAGATGACCCGGTAATCGCTATTTTTCCAATATACATTTTTCATTACTAATAGTGTTTCTCTGCTATTATATGCATGTATTATACATACAAACCTTCCTCAAGGAACACTTTATCTTCTAAAGAAAACAGAATAAAAATTGTACGAAGCGACTTTGTTTTATACTTCATATGTACCTATATTTATTATAGTTTTAATTAGAAAACAAAACTTTTTCGAAGTATTCCGACCACATAATTTGCACTAGATTTTTTTGCTCGTGTCACAGTCCCCAACCTGTATATACTTTATTCGCGTCAAAAATACACTTCAAACCCCAAGCCACTTATCCATATAGGTCGTAGTTTCAAATCGTTCAGATTTTTTTAAGTCAACGTAACTGCGACATTACTTGGAGCAAATTGGTCTGAATTCCCAGTTAGCATTCAGTAGTCACGCTCAATACACTAGTTAAGCTTCAAGATACTAATTTCGTGTAGTGGTTTTATTGCTGCTGAGCCCATTTGAAAGGTACACTGTTCACGTTCTGGTAATATCTGCAATTCCACTACTTAAATATTATAAATGCCAAATATTTTCGAAGGTATATACGTATTGTTGTTCCACGAAAAAGGTACTCAATGTATTTTAATTATAATTGAATAAAGGAATCTGCTCTCTTCATTTCAGACTGTCCATTACAAATTAAAAACTTTTAATGAATTATATTTTGTCGTGTCAGTTTACATTATTATGTAAAAATAATGTATGTCATCAACAAAATGTTGTGTTTCCAACTTAACATCATGCAACTTTTAAGCTCAACAAATAACCCAGGAACCATAACTTTCTCATGGTACCTATGGTTTCTTTACAAAAAACGATGTCCGCGATGGCTACACCGCCGACGACCGAGGGAACTCTCCAGAGGACGGACAGCAGCGATCTGCGAGTTAAACCACAACATCACTGCGATCGCCAACCCGCTTGCCAAGCGTGGCGATTATTGGCATTTCCCCCCAAATTACTGAAATCATTGTGGAAGGCCCTCGTCCTGCAGTGGACGTTGTGTGGCTGATGATGCTGGCACACTGCGATGCTTTTTCGAAACGTCTGCCGCGAATTTACACCCTGTATTATGAATACATAGTGTAAAATAAGTAAATGTTTATCTATTTATCTAAAACAAAGTCGCCTCCCGCTGTTTGCCCTTATGTCATCATCTGTCTATCTATCTAAAACAAAGTCGCCTCCCGCTGTTTGCCCTTATGTCATCATCTATCTATCTGAAACAAAGTCGCCTCCCGCTGTTTGCCCTTATGTCATCATCTATCTATCTATCTAAAACAAAGTCGCCTCCCGCTGTTTGTCCTTATGTCATCATCTATCTATCTGAAACAAAGTCGTCTCCCGCTGTTTGGCCTTATGACATCATCTATCTATCTATCTAAAACAAAGTCGCCTCCCGCTGTTTGCCCTTATGTCATCATCTATCTATCCATCTGAAACAAAGTCGCCTCCTGCTGTTTGCCCTTATGTCATCATCTGTCTATCTATCTAAAACAAAGTCGCTTCCCGCTGTTTGCCCTTATGTCATCATTATCATCATCATCAGCTCATATTTGTCCCCTGCTGGACATAGGCCTATCTAATTGCACGCCACTGTGATCTGTTGTCTCGCACCCAGCTTCTACCAGCATTCCTGTTTCTTCAGCGTCCTAATGTATGAATCTTCGAAACTACGCAACGGAAATTGAAGCGGTTTCCTTAAGTAAAGTAAATTCAAGAGTGATTATCGAGGAAGGTTTATTAGTTGAGAAACATTGTATATCTAGGGCCTTACTAATAATGGCGGAATTGCTATTTCGGAGATACACAAAGCTCAACTTAACTTGTCAGTTGTATGCCAAATACAGAATAACCAGTTCAGGTAGACCTGTAATAACCGTTGTATAAGTGAAAACGCGTTTATTGGTAAGGGGGTAAATATATAAAATTTCCATGTCACAATGTTAGTTACCGTACTCCTGCGAAATGGCTTTACCGATTTTTACCAAATTTTATATGCGTATTCAGTAGGTCTGGGAATCGCCTACTATTTATTTTTTTTTCATCTACCAGTTGTATTTCTTCCAATACACGGGGTACAAAGGTAACTTATTATGGCAAAACAAATGTTTGCTGGGACAGCTAGTACAATATACATATATTTGAAAAAACAACCTCTGTCGAATCAGCTAGTTGGTTATAATTATTGTACCACCAATTCAAGCAAGTGTAGGGCAAACGTATTATTCATTTCTACATATATCTGACCATCCCAATGGGAAACATTCCGATATTATCAAAATAGGACTCCAATGATTTGGAACAACAAGATGATATTGGGATATGAAATCAATGAAATACAAAAGCCGCAACTATTTAATGATATTAAAATACCAAATAATAGCAGTTTATGGCAATATGTTGCCGAATGAAATTTTAAAGTGGACTTTTAAATTCCATTGTTAAATCGGGGCTTTATTATTGGCAATTGGCCTAATTTAAACCGTCGCATTAAATAAATTACTTTTCAGTGGATAACGATTGGGAAAAATCGTTGTTCACAGGAACTGAATTATGATTATTTTTATTTGGACCGATTTAACGCATTTCGGGTAAATGAAGTCCACCATTAATACGTTACGATTTATTCGTATGAGCATTGAATACATTCACTTCAAACTAACCAGTGGATTAATCTTTCCCTCCCTTCCATCCTAATCTAGAATAACCTATCTTCCCATCAAGTTTCAACAAAATCAATACAGTAGTTTTACCGTGATCACGTAACACACATACACTCACGTCTCATATTACTTATTTCAAGCATAAACTTAGGCATTTGTTTACAGTAGCAATCAATAGGATAAGTTTTAATTTAATGATGGATAATGTTTTCCAAGACGCTTTATTTGTGCTTGTTTTAAGTCAATTGGAGTTATTTTAACATAATTTTATTTATGTTTGTTTATTCATGTGGCGATTTTCTCCAAAGTACTCCAAAGAACTAACTTTACTGAACCCTTCTCCTAGCAAACCTTGCAGATCATTAATGTAACCAATTACTTCCAGACGATATAGGATTTGACTACCTTACCTTATTTTTTCATCATCTTCATCATCAGCCACTAAACGCCCTTACTGTTTACCAGAGCAATAATAGATAAACTCTTAAAAAACTTAAAAATAATGTGCCTACTCAACAGATGGGCTTCCTAGAAGTGGTGGTACCTCCGGATTTCATCCCCGAGGAGACTTCTGGAGACACCATGGTGCCCGAAGGTGGCACTGCGCGGGTCGCGTGCCGGGCTCGCGGCATCCCGGCGCCCAGGGTCATGTGGAAGAGGGAGGACGGCCAGGACATTGTCGTCCGAGATCTTGGTGGTGCTAAGAATAGAGGTTTGTATTTGAAAATTTATAGATATAAGAATAGATATAAAAAAATAGATATAAATAAATCTATTTTTTTTACTTATTTCGCAGTTAAAAGTGAATCCTCTGTAATGTTAATGCAGGTACATTTTAAAGTGCTTTATAGCTATATGCTACGACATACATAGTTTATGCAAGTGATTTACTTGCATTTAACTATGTATGTCGTAGCATTGACGGCGGTTGTTATGCCCTTTGGGTGATGTAGCCCTAAATAGACGTTGTCTTAGGTTCTTAAGATCTTAAAAAAAAGAACTACTTTTGTATACGTGTTTTTAAGCTACATTTATGACAACTTTATGTAGGTATTCCGTCTTCGCTCAAAACGTGAAGGAAAATTGAAATGATAAAATATCCGCATATCAGGTGTGTGAAGTCTAAAACTCCGATACCGCGAGTCAACGTGCCTCTGCCGACCCCGCTTTGGGATTTCAAGGCGTAAAGTGTTTTTTTATGTATTTTTACTATGTCAATCCTATTACTTAGTTCCAACACACAGAAAACGCACATTCAAATCGAATAATAAACATTAATTAATCATTCCCATCGCTTATATGAGCCGGTATCACGCAATAACATCATCGGTGCCGACAAAATGTCAATAAGCTTAATTTGTGTGGAACATCAATTTTGATACATAAAAACGCCATTTATTTTAAATGGAATTAGAGCAAAGTATTATTTATTTATATGTAACCATTAGAAATAAGTGTATTGTTTCAATACCAGGAAATGACCCGTTTTAGTGTTACCTGCCTTCTGACATCCAGTGCTGGTCATAGGCCTCCATTAAGGAGCATAACGACAATCGGTTTTGGTCTTTCCTCCGCCAATGTAAGTTCGCCATCAGTAGAAGATTCAATATTTTAGTACAACATGTAATAACTGCAAACATGTAATAACTTAATGATTGTTGACCTTTCAATTAGTTTTCCATGCTTTTCCAATTACCAAACAAGAAAATAATTCCTATATCCACTTTTTCGACGACATTATTCTCGAAAATTACTCCATAAATATAATAAAATTGAAAGGAGTTTCAATTCATAGTGGCGTATTGTACACTGGCTTAAATACTGTAATTAGTATAGATAGAATAGTATAAACATTTCATAACTATAAGTGCCGTTCCGACACTACTCGTATTATGTGAAAAACGTATAATTTTGTATGAGGACAAGACATGGATAGTATGCAATGTTAAGCCTTTCTAATAAAGCTAAACTTTGACACAATAACATTAATGTGCCCAATGCATTCGAATCTATCCTTCATGTCAATCTAGCTTCATACCGTTTTCAATTTTCAGAATCAAGAGCATAATTTATGCAATAGGGCGTCAGTGTTTTAAAAAAAAGTATTATATAAAAATATCGTGTTAGTACGAAGAGTGTTCTCGTTAAAAACTAAATCAGTTGGGCGCGCGGTTGCGAAAAGATCGACTTTTTTATTTTAAATTAACACAGCAACAGCCGTGGAGTAGAGATATTAATTCTTCTTTGTTTATTTCTGTCTCGGGCATTGTTTTTTCTGAATTATGCTGAATAATGGCGGCCGTGTGACCGCGTTCCCGGACAATGAGCTGTGCGGATTCTCCGGATGAGTTTCGTCCACTATTGTTTAAAAGTTTGTCGCGTAATTAGTTGAGATCCCCGCAAATGGACTCCACGGCACTATTGTGCGGGCTGTATTATTAAGTGTTCGCCTTTATTGAATCTGATTCCGCGAGGAAATCCCGCTTTTGAAGAAGCGAGTCTCACTGTTGCAGAACTATTGGAGAGAGTCCCTTGCCGGAGAGAAACTGGGAAACTACAGTTGCGTCTTCGCTCAAACTGAATTTCTCTAACACCAACGTTAAAGCAAAACACAGCTCAATTGTTAGCACGAGTGTCGAGTTTAAACTGACCAAATGAATTGTACTTTGAATCGGTTAAAAGTTCTGGAAGGAGTTAAACTTTGTAATTTCAGATATCCTCAATTTTAGTCTTTTAAACAGGCAAAAGGATACCTAGGAATAGCGTTTTGTTTTCAAAGTATGGGCAGTAAAACATGTAACTGTGTGTATAGAGGCAGTTACAACTGTTCGCGATAGAGGCAAAGGATACTAGATTCCCATATTCAAATGGGTATTGATTAATTGTATACAGACATTATGTAATTCTATGTACAACGTGCAACTACTCACATAACTCAAAATTCATTAAAAGTACTTGAAGTTTTAGATTACTTTAGAAATTCATCATCATCAGCCACATGACGTCCACAGTGGACGTGGCTCAATGATTTACAAGAATAATTTGGGGGAAATGCCATTTTCACAAGTTTCGTCACATTTGGCAGGCGGGTTGGCGATCGCAGTAGTGTTGTGGATTAACTCACAGAGAGCGCTGCTACCCGTCCTCTGGAGAGTTCCCTCGGTCACGACCAAGACGGGAAAAGTTAAGCTAGGGTCATGTATTCTAAACGCCGTCACCACACGACTTTTAGAAATTATTGGTCTAAAATATAACAATTACAAACCTGGGAACACAATTTTCATATTACCAGGGTACATACCATTCTACTTGAAAATCTTCGTAAAAGCACCCAAAAAAATAAGTAGCCATTAGTACAACGTGCAACATTTTTCTGGTTCACCTAGAAGTATGTTGCGAAGCCACATTACATTTTCAGAATTCATAACACTACACAAAATAACACCCAGTGAAGGCATTGCAATGAAAACTAACTCCAACAAAAACCATTACTGTCTCTTTAATTGGATCGTATGAGAGTTGCAAATATTTGCCGAACAAAGCGACTGGGCTACTACTGCCGTTGTTCAGTTGGGCAATTCTCGACCTCAGTTAGTATCAGTTTTAATGCCGCGTACTGCCTTTTTCACTTGTATATGGAGTGACAGTGACATCAAGCGAAAAAAAAACGAAACATACTCGTAGAAAAAAAGCTCGAAACATACTCGGACAAGGACGAGAAATCGTTCGTGACCGAGACTGATACACGTGTAATTTGGACTGGCGGCCTTATGACCGTATTCTCAAACTTTCCTCAAGTACGCGACAATTCTCTCTTCCGTACTGGAAGTCTTTTATCCTGCTATTGGTGTTTGAGTAAAAGTGAAAAACTGTACTAAAGTGATACCTAAACACTGTATATTGTTTTAACCTACCTAAAAATATTTTAAACCATAGAATATGTATGTAACCTACTGTCACACACGCTTTAGCTGAACTAATGCATCTGACGAGTCGGCATGACATGACTCACGCTCGACACATGGCCTTAGTAGAGTCCTCTTAAGAGTGGTAGATGGAACTTCGGTCGCGGGTTCGATTCCCGCCTCCGATATGGTGCTGAGTGTGTATTTATTTCTTTAATATAACAGCACAGGGCAAAAAACTGTTTTGGTAGGTGGGTAGGACCTTTAATGGACAAGGGTCCACAGCAGTAATAAAGACTGGTATGTTCTGAATGTGTTGTCTAAACAGTAATTAGAATGTTTTCGTATACGAAAAGCTTATAAGCTTGTACATCTATGAGAAAATGAAATATTAATCGTACTTTGTTTTACAAATGTCTTTATTGTTTACAGAATATTGTTATACGGCCTATAACGGCGATGGGCTCACCGCCTGTCACGTTGGGTTAAATACACTTGGTGAACAGCGGGCATTTGATTAGCAAGTGCCTCTGTCTAACTCTCTTTCGGATTAAAAGGCGTGATGTGTATTACAATTTACACCTGTTACCCTTCACCCCTTTTTATTTTTAGGCATCCTTAATGCCCAACCTAAGAAATATTATATCCCCTAAAGAACATCGCATTGATTCGAATCTATTTCCAGTGCTGTCGTACCAGGGCGAGGTGTTGAAGCTGACCAAGATCTCTCGCTCAGAGATGGGAACTTACCTCTGCATCGCCAGCAACGGGGTGCCACCCACCGTCAGCAAAAGAATACACATTAGTGTACATTGTGAGTATTGTAGATACACTTGCTTATAACAGTGGCGTGCACACCATATAGGAAAAAGACACTCCCTACCTTAGTATTTTGGATACCCGTCCTAATAATAGAGTTATTGCTAGATCCTTTCTTGTTTTACTCACGACATAGGTTAATAAAGGTCCTGTGTTTTGTGGGTGAGTAGATAGATAGGTATTTCGTAAAGATAAGTCACCTATACATAGGTGTCAATCCTTGGGGATTACTGCCTACCTTGTCGTAAAAGCCAGGGCACGCCACTGGCTTATAATAATAATAGCTGACACGGCAAACGTTGTAGTGCCAATACATGACTATCGTGTAAATCTTCCAAAAGAATCACTCTATCTACTAATAACCGGATAAAAATCCGTTGCGTAGTTTTAAAGATCTAAGCATACATAGGGAGAGATGGACGCTTCATATTGAAAGGTTTTTGATAATAGGATAACACGTGGGACCACCCTTAGAATATTCTCATTTTCAACAAAAATATCAAATAAAAATAAATATCACGGAAATCAGTCTATAAAATTGATGTTATTCGTGGAAATCGGTCACCGATTCTTTTTGTCGGCGCACGGACTTTAAAGGAAAAAAACATGGTTTTAGGAAACTGTTATACCAAAATGCGTATGGGCCGAACGCCAAGAATGGATCGTATAGTGATAGTCGAGAATTTGTAATGCATTAGAGACTTAATATTTGTATGAGCGTAAGTAAATGGTAAAGGAAGTGGCACCTTTATGTATTCATACCTCGTCTCGTACAGACGATGTTCGAAAAACAAAACAAAAAACATTCGCTTGTTCATAGTGATTTAAAAAAAAATCTGTCTTTTGATGCGTAGTCACGAGAACAATAATATTCTTCTATTTGAACTCGTTAATTAGTTTTCCAAGCAATCTATTCACTTCATATTTCAAATAAGTAGATTCCGCACCGTAAAGCGAATATCTCACTTCCGAAAAGCGTTTTGTCTACTTGAAGAATCCGAAATTGAGCTAAATTAAAAATAAGGTATATAATATTATACTCCTAGGAACTCTAAATAACAGTTGGCCGTTAATAAACGTGTCGCGAAGTGGAGCTGCCAACTTGTTGAACTCACTTAATTAAAAGTTCACTCACTATGCATGGACTCCCACTTAAAATCATCTTCACTTGACGTGATAAAGTGGAGTTGAGTGTCTAACGATACACACATTTTCTCGGCGAACTCGCCCTACATTTTGTATCGAAGTAAGGATGATACTTTGAAAACTTCGCAGCTATGAATACGTACTAAATGAAACTGTGATTTATTTTGTTCCTTAACTGTGACTTACTTCGTCGTGATTTGTGTGGAAATATAATTTTGCTCTACTGCTTATTCTGAAAGAAGCACTTGCCGTCTTGTTAAGCAGCACTTAACGCAGATAGCTATTTGGATTGGCATGTTATTTTATGAACGCATACCTTTTAAAATAAAAGTGAGGAGGAGAACCTACCAAAGATAGCAAATTGATCGACAAAATAGGTGTAATTAGGTTGTACTTAACAAGGAGTTTACAGGCCGACGTTTAGAGACCTTAGCAGCTTGATAACGATAAATTGAAGGTCTTGCTTGACACTCTGTCAGCAGCTTTCTTCTCCGGGTTTATTTAATGCGTAGGTAAGGGGTTGCGACTGCCGTCGCCAAACAATATTAGCCAAATCGATAATATTAGATCGGACACAAAAAATCAGCAGCCATAGCATTCCTTTTTTATTTGGCTCTAGAAATCCATAAGATGTTTCCATAATAGGTTCTATTAATCACTATTAAGAAAAAAATCACTAGTAAGCCTAAAGTAAATAATTATCTTTGTCGCAGTCCACCCGGTGATCCAGGTGCCAAACCAGCTGGTGGGGGCTCCTCTAGGCACTGACGTCACGCTGGAGTGCTACGTCGAGTCCTCGCCAAAGTCCATCAACTACTGGGTGAAAGATCCAGGTCAGTTTTCAAGGTGGCTGTGAATCCACAGGCAGCTTTAATCGTATTTCAGAGGTCCACTAGTGCTGATCAGGCTTGGGCACCGGTTGAAGCAAACATCGCGCGGACCTGTTCACCGGCGCCAGTCGTGCAGTGAGAACTGCCAATTTTTACCTATGAATTGTGCGTACGACGCATGCAACCAGCGCCTGAAATAGGTCCTTAAACTGCTAAACGCCGACTGGGGCCCAACCCTTGGACGTAGTGGTTTATGCTGTTCTGAAGTTCCCTGGCAATGACATGCACTTATTGAGTGGTAGTCACACAAACTCCCGCCGTAGTTCCTATCAGCGGCGGAGTATCCACAATAGATTCCCCCATATTAACGAGGCAGAGGAATAAATGTAAAAAATAAACAATACTATGAAAAAACATCGGTTATATCAGTAGATATCAAGGAAGATTTTTTTTATAACATTTGTACTTCACAGAGCTTTTTTGTTTGTCTAAATCATTTTTCATAATCTACGCAATCATAGTATATTTTAATATTACTTATAACAAAAGTTATAAGATGCTTCCTTGACGTGCATTATTGTGTGTCCAAAATATTATGTTGAGTTACAATGTATCACTATTATTAGTTAGCTACTCACTTATACGTCGTAAAATATAACAATGGAATTTCATTTCTTGATGCAGATGCAATCCAGCATCAAACGAGTTACTAATCTGTTATTTATCATCCACTCTGAAATCTTTTATGAAGCAGTTAAGAAAAGAACTTAACATAAAATGGGTACGTGCTCCCCCAAAGGAAAATCGTTCGGAAACTGTACAAATTGTATTTGAATAACCGCCTCGATAGACCCGTTACAAACAAAAAGCTAAACAAATTACACAAGACAGCTATAAAAGTTTACGTACTTACTTTACCAAGTTTCAACATCTCTCATAAAACTTTTAGGGCCACGTGAAAATACTAATATTGGATGTCGGAGAAAATATTATTTTGTGTGACGCGAACACGAAAATAACCTTTTCGCCTTGAAAAGGTATTCTCCGAACGCCGAGAACTGATGTAATTTACGTACTTATCTTGCGAATGTACAAATAAGCCACTTTGATACTCTCCTGTGAGTTGTGGCTTAAGCCTATCTATATGTATGAATACTTTTTATCTTATTGTATTCTTTGTGCTGGTCTCGTACCATGAGGTCTTACAGTAATATTGTTGTCGCTGTGGGACAGGGACAGCGCTACTTGAATGGCATAGCGCTGTCACTATCACACAAATCCACATGGCACGGGGCCGAATCTGGGTTGTAAAAATCAGTATACCAGGTTATTCTTCTAATTTCACGGCGCAAAGGGCGACCTAAGGGATATCCACATAGACCATTTTGTCAGGTAAATAGGGGTTACGGACGTGAGACTACCTAAGTGCGATGTGTGTGCTAAAACAAACTATGTTTTTTACTCGTTACGTCTCATAAACCTAAGAATACTTTTGATGATAAAGGTTCTCAAATATGTACTCTTTTTAATTAGTCATTTAATTTTAACGGTATAGTAATTATCTGTATCAGTTGGTCGGTTTCATTGTATTAACAGGTTAAAAATCTTAAAGAAGGTTTTTAGAGCTACTATTATATGTATACGAGTATAACACAATTGACGCATTGAACATAAATACATCAGAAAGAGTGAAAATAACATATGATTAAGGGGAATTATAATCCAACAGGTGAACTGATAATACCGTCGGATCACTACGAGATGACAGTGAGACAGAAGTCGACCTTCGAAGCGGAGATGTCCATGACGATCAAGGGCATCCGGCGCGAGGACCTGGGAAGCTACATCTGCGTCGCCAAGAATTCGCTCGGGGATGTCGAGAGCAAGATACGACTTTATGGTGAGTGCAGTGTATTCGAACTAGCTATTGCGTTATCGTCATCGATACCAGGTTTTCGCCCAGGCATAAAAATAGGACTGAGGTTTTCCCTTGCCTGTCGTAAAAGGCGACTGGAAGGGCGTAGGGGCTGTGGCACGCGGGCGGGGACTCGCACGCCCTTAACGCGGCCCCTGAGTGGCGACGGCGGTAGCGTGGTAACCCTGTTACCGCCGTACGACATTGTGAGCTGGGGGTGCGTAGATCGCCCTCATTCCGGTGGCGGTCCGCGAGGACCTAGCACGACTGGGGCCACCCTTGGACGTAGTGTTCCCGGGGCCCCGGCAATAACGCGGAAGCGGTCACCCTGGGGTTTTTGTGGGTGCGAGTCCCACATAACCCCGTCGCTGTCCCCGTTAGCGGTGGGATATCCATAACGGATTTCCCCATGACAATAATCATTGGAGCGGATAAGTACAGTACAAAAAGGATATTTTTGGCATGTGAGTGCCTTCTTGTTTTAGGTTACTTTTTATACTTGTGTTTGTGATACTACGGAAAAATACGATCAACACAAAATTAGGTTGGCTCTTATTTGGTACAAAACTTTATTGCCACACGCCGAAAGACTCCTGTCGTGTTGTTTGTCCTCAAAGTAAAAAGTGTAAAGAAAAGCCTGTGTCAAGTAAGGGGTCAGATTAACTAATACAATATTTTCCGTTTGCAATCCAAAGGCTTCTAACTCGGATTAACGGCTACTGTGAAGGAAACAGGAAACACTCGGTGCCCTCACTTAATGTCGTTCATCTATCCGATGGGTGTTCTCTCACCGTTATGGCCTTCGTACTCGATAAAAGTTTTAGGTAAAATACTGCGGCGTCATATTGCAAGGTAGCCATTATGCTTCCTATGTATGCTTGCTAGTCAATAAACATTTTTGACAATTCTTTTTTTTTCCAAAGGAAATTGTTCTACGAACTTATAACTCAATGCACTATTACCTACAACAAGCTTCTCCCCTTCATACGGAGAATAAAAGTATACCACTCTTGTCTCACTTTCACACCTTGTCAGTTTTACGACCGGTGAAAAGGACGACGGTGAAGTACGGCTTAAATTAAACTATTACACGCGTTAACAAAATATCCGGGTCATGTATAAAAGTCGTAATATTGAATACAAGACGACAATGCTTAATGACTTTATTTTTATCGCTATTTTATTGTTTTTGAAAAACAGTTTCTTTTACTCAGTTAACTCCTCGATTGCGAAATATTTAGATGTGTTGTGTACACAAAAATAAGTGTGAGCCGGAATTTTTGCTTACAAGTATTTTTTATTAGTAAGGCACATTAATTTTGACTACTTGGAATGCATCACTAAGGGGACCTAGAAGACATAATGCATCATCATCATCAGCCCAAACTCGTCCACTGCTAGACATAGGCCTCTCGGATTGCACGCCACTGTGATTTATTTTCTGATTCTCGGCAAACTGGATTGCCTAAGGGCGTCCAACACTAAGTTTGCCATAATACATATTTGTAACATATCAGGTTCCGAACCTAGGTTAATTTAACTAATCATTGAAGTTTATTAATTTAGATCACTTCGGTCCAACTAATTATTATCTATCACATGCTGATGGTATTAGTGATTATCACCTGTGCTTGCGCTATGCGCCGGCGTAGAATACTCAATTAATTTAGTTAATGATCTATTAATATAGGTCATGGGATAAATATTGAAGAACATATACAAATGCGGTTACTAACATCGTAAAACACGTCGCTGCTTAACATCAGGCAGGATGGCGGTCAAAAGCTTGTTCATAGTATTAAAACAAACAAAAAAACTCCCTGATTTTGAATAGTATTACGTTAACTCAGTTCCTATCTGGATTATTCTGAGCTCAGATTAAACACAACCAGAGAATTATTTCCCCCAGATGATCATAGAAATCATTGGGGGAGTTCCTCGTCCAGCAATGGACGTCGATGTGGCTAATGATGATGATTAAAGAATAACAAAAATAAAAATAAATCCATCCAAAAGTACGCGTTGGCAATATTACCAAGAGAAATCTCTTAAGTAGATTTTAATTATCAGGTTTTTTTTCTTAGCTGCAAAGGAAGTACCTTTCCTGAATTTTGCCATTTTCCCTTTGACATTGATTGGATGGACCCCTGTCTTTTTAGATCCTAAATCAGTCGACGGTAACACGGGGACAAACTACCTCGGGACTTCAGACGTCAATTCTTCTTTATGTTGTTTTTTTTTCGAGTAAGTGCAAGCGTAATTGCCTCTTAAGTAGATTGTAATGGGAGCGGATAGGTATGTCTTGAGACTTGACAGTAAAACGCGTAAAGACAAGCTGATAAAGGAAGAAAGGATCAAGCAAGTGTTACATGTTTATCAACCCACCCAAATGCCTAAGCTTAACTATTTAACCGCCAATATCCAATAAAAACCATACATTAAAAATCTTTTACCAGAAGGGTAAAAAAATGTTTACATACCTAAGTTATTACTGGCTTACTGAAATCGGTGATACCGTGTTTCACAAGCACCTGGCGAGTTAGTATAACTTTGATGTACATAGTTAAATACTGTTTATTGGTTAGGCCCTAACTGCCGATGAAACTCGAAAAATACCCAGTTAAAGGCGGTCACCCATTCTAAGTGTTCACATAGTTGCTTAACCTCATTCGACTACGACCACTTCATAATAGTGATTAATTTTGTTTATTTTCTGTACAGAAATCCCCGGCAACGATCGTCACGTGTACTCAGAGGCCGAGGACCGCTTGCCCATAGACGAGGAGTATGGCGAGCCATACGAAGACACTGTCGAACGAGCTGACGACAAGAGCAACCGTGTACTCGACCGCGCCAACAAATGGTACGCCAACGATGGTAAAGTAGCCAACATCAACAGCGAAGCTGTACAGCCTGCGCATCATGCGAAAAACGTTCTTCTTGCTACATTATGTTTACTCTTAACAAGAACTTTTTGAATATCACGCAAGTTCTTGATACATGAAAGCATTTAAAAACACATGACTTGAAATGGAGTTACCGTACAGATTCATCAATGCATTGTCAATGAAAGATTGGTTTGATGTTGTTTTTTTAAAGATAGTCGACATAGAATAGTTTTTGTGTTTTATTTGAGAATTCAGTACAACATTTCCTGGCTACGTTTTATTGTTTTGTTTCTAAAGGTATCGCCCTTACCCCTAATTTTCTTTCAGCAATGTTTCGATTTGAACATTTAAGTACTACGTCAACGAGTATTTCCTATTATAATTTAAACCCTGTCTAGACACTCAGGCGAGAAACTCCGAGAATTAAGTATATTGCGCTTATAGTTTACTGGAATAGTGGAAATACTTAATTCAAAATTACGTAGAATTATTAAAGTGCTAATAAAAAACTATATTATAAAAAGCTTCGTCCGTCTATGCGGAGATGGAAGCGTGTCCCTAGAATTTTCCTTGTTGGCTCGAGCAACGCTATAGGTATTATTACTCTGACATGGGCAATAGAAAGAGATACATAATTGTAGACAAGTCTGCATGCAAAGCGTACTGATCGAGCAGACCTCGTACCATGAAGTCTTATGTAATATTCTTCCCATTGTGTGACAGGGACAACGCTACATGAGAGGTTTCAGGCCAAACACAACTAGACTTGGAATCCAAAACTGACGATTACTTTTTACTTTTTTTTTATTACGCTTTCTCTCCCCAACGGGTTTCGGCGGAACACCAGCGCCGCAGGTAACTGTGGCATAATGCTGAGTCGAGGCCCTTTTACTAGCTTGAGACCTGGCACACGTTCAGTCCCATTCTCACAGATCTGGTACACTTTTGTTTTTATTTGTTATCTTATTTTTACTATTTTATTACTTTTTCTCTTGTTGTGTTGTTGTCATTTGTCTATTTATTGTTTTTTTTTTTTTTTTAGTGTGTTAGTTCTTAAGTTAGTGAATAAATATATATACATACATATATACGATTAGACCAAAACAGGGCAAACATAGTATGACCCGCTACGATGTGGAATGACTTGCCGGAGTCTGTGTTTTCAATACAGTCTGAAGGTCTTCAAGTCGCGGGTGAATAGGTACCTAATGAACAAGTGTGCTCCATCGTAGACCACATCGCTGCTCAAAATCAGGCAGAATGGTAGTCAAACGCTTGTTCTTAATGATTAAAAAAACTGACACTTTTACACTACCAAAATGACAGTTTGAATTCAGAAGTACATACAATACCCTGCTACGCCGTAAGGAACAGAAGATAATAATATCATACTCTCACTCCTGCATGTTGCTCATATCTTTGTCTAGTTTCGGTCTAAAAGTCAGTTTTGGATTCCAAGTGAACTAAGTGGTATACCACTGTCACTATTACGCAGCGTGAACAATCGAACTCCACGGGGCCATGAGATCAAGTCTGCTACACTCGCGTAGTTGCATCGCTCTGGCATTGCAGCGGTAAACGATGTACATCGCTGTTTTACTAAGAACGACATAAAAATTAAAGTAACGAAATCAACAGTGCACATCGTTTGCTGCTGAGCTGCCAGAGCGATGCAACAGCTTTATAAATATGATACAGCAGAATAATTTGGACTGGTCAGATCAGGCTTGGATCGACGGTCGCGGGTTTAATTCCCGTAGTTGACAAATGCATTTGTGATGAGCAGATGCCTTTGTTGTGCACTTCTGGGTATTTTATCTATGTATGTATTAAAAGTAAATGAAAGTTTGTCAGTGTCTCGTATCCAGTACAGGGTATCCTAGTTTGGGGTCAGGTGACCGTGTGTGAAATGTCCCAGAAGATACTATAACTGCTTCTTTATTTATATCGCAATTTACAGTAGAAGTTCTCGCTTGAAAGTCTAGGTCGATCATATATTTGCTAAACCGTGTTATCAGTAATAATACTCTAAACATAATGCTGACACACATGAATTAACTGCACTTACAAGAGACTTAACAAAATAATAATAATAATGAATTGTTGGTCCTTAGACGCATGTGATTTAATGTGTGAATTAACCCTTACGAATGTCCTTTTCTATCATGTTTACGTATATAAAAAAAACAGTGTAGGAACACAGTAACCGTCGTATTCATATAAAACGTGGACTAACTAGTTGACGTATATCAACTTAGATTGGTTTGTTCGTATTTGACGCACATTTGACCAGGTTTTGAGACCTCTACTAACAGTGCACTAACGCTGTTCTAAGTTTATGAACATGAGGGTTAGACAGGAAAATATGATTTTATTATTTACTAGCTGACTCGGCAAACGTTGTTTTGCCAGTAATATTATTCCTGCTCCCGTGAGAATTTTCGTTAAATCCTATCGTATTTAAGGTTTGCATACCCTTAAGTTCCGAATATCAAGCCTCTAACTTCCTCGGTTGAGACTTTTCATACAAACAATTTTTACCGAAAAATCCCATTCCCGTAGGAATTTCGAGAATTCTTTTTGTTAGTGCACCTCTACAGTAGCTAAGTCCCTGTCAAATTTCAAGTTCCTGCATTTGGCCGTTTGGGCTGATAACTTACCCAACAATTCACGAATATTATTTTGTTGTATCTGTTGAATTAATGAATCAGTACTATGAGTATCAACATTAGATTGAACACAAAAATGAACGTTCGGTCATTGTCTTTAAGACTAATTTTGCATACTCATTTCGATGTGCAAAGAGTAATTAGGTCATAATTTTTCGCCAGTTGTTTTTATTTTGTTACATTTAATTTTAATATTTTCATTGCTGAAATGAAATTTAATTTTTAAATACCGTATCGTATTATTTTATCGAATAACTCGTGGCATGTAACGTGATAATAACTAGGTGTAATATTAAATAAATAAGTATTTTAAGTGCTAACTTAACGTATATAGTTATTCGAAATACGGTGTATGTTTGATGAAGTTATATAGAGTAATAATTATTGTGCTGCAAACTCCCAGAATATTTATGTGGGTTTTAGACTGTTTTTAAAATAATTATCTTAATGGAATGTTTATGAATAATTTCGTATAGGAAATAGAGAAGAAGCAATATCTTCTAATAGTAAAATAACGAAGGTAAGCTCGAACTTGTCTTTGATTATATTCGCGCCTTTATACCCGGTGAACAATATTGAATATTAATGATGTTAAATCTGTTACTAATGTAACATTAATAAGAATGTTAAATAAGTTAAACAAACTTGTTTTCGAAAAACAACGCAATTAAATTTTAAATAGATTCATATTTTGGAAATCCTGATACTTCCTTCATGTAGAGATTTTGCTTCTTCCCTATCAAAATACTATTTTATTTTGGTTATACATATATACCACGATGTAATAAGTAAAATAGTTATAAAACAAAACATTTTTTTCAACAGAACTTTCATATAAAAATAATAAATGTTTTTTTTTTCTTCTTCAGTTTTTCCACCAAAACCTGACATGTTTTTTTAACAATCGCAGCCTATTTTTTTAATGGTTTGTTTTCGATACAGTAAAATGCGCAACATAAAAAAATCTGTATAAATATTGGTAGAAAAGGTATTTTCCTTTTTTTCAAATTGCACTTTTCGATATGAGAAAAGAGTTGCTGTAGGTATGTTTAACCGAAATAAAAACAATTCTTATGGTGGTTACACATGTACATAAATGCTCGGTACACTTGCAAGGCGAATTCCCAAAGTATATCATCCTAGTATACCCATAAATGCAATGCAAGATTCTAACACCTATAAAACAATTATTCGAGAAATCTTTTACGTGTAGACGTAAGGTGAAGCATATAAAAATAACATCGTTTTTCCATGAGGCTTGAGCATTAGTAGCAATTCATACGTGTGTACCCACCATTATAGTATTTGCTGGTTATATCGTTCGTTTCAATAAGAATTTGAGAATAACAGAAATGTTTACATCAATGTTACGTTTATGAAAAACAACAGATACCTTTTGTACTCAATTCTGACTTTGACCGTAATTCATTAATATTGTTTTTAAACTTTTGGCTATTTCACCATTATTATACATGTTTCTGTAACACATCTCAACCTAAATAAAATGCAGATAAGATACCAAACTATTTGATTTGCTTCTGATTTGCTGTTTTTAAATATGGTCATATTTCTAATCAACAGTCGTCAATGTACAAGTGCAAATGGGAATATGAATTCAGTATTACTATTTTTCAAAATTCACCTAAATTGCTAATGTGGTGTACAAGAGTAATTTGATATATTGTTGTAAATCGATAATAACAGATATAAATTCACAACATTCCACATTATATAATATATTAGTTACAAGGTACCCATTGCTCTTTGAATTACTAGTTGGGCGATTCTGCACTACCGGAACATAACCAATTCAAAGAGACAAATGAAAAGAAGATCCCTATATTCAAACTTGGTTCATACAAGCTCAAAATGACAGTACTTATAGATCCCAATTTTACGGATCAAACAACGGTCAAAGTCCAAGAATTCATAAGAAAAAATAATAGCTAAGTACGTAAATAATCGTCATGAAATGTTACTATAAGCAACTGTTAATACCAAACACGTGTTGTTTATTTATTGCTCTGTATATTGCTATTGTAAAAAATACTATTTACCTACATAAAGCTTGCCCAGAAATGTGTGATACCTTAGGCCTAGGGTATACCTACGGAAATGATACTCTGATGGAAACAATTCAAATTAAACCATAATCGGTACATTGTAAGGTATAAAATGCGGCGGAAACTTCCTGGTTATAACATTCTCAACCTGGTTAAATATTTAATAGCCATTAGGATTTGATTTGTTATCTTAATATTATCTTAGTGCGCTCAGTCTAAGACTTATGAATGGTTTATTTACACAAAATAAAAAGATATTCAAACATAAACTCACAAAAAGAATTCCTGGATGGTTTAACATAAGACTTCTAACAATCAAGGCATTCTAGCGACTACAATCGTAAAATATTTTTAATTCAATCTTTTATATATGAAATACTGACCTATTGCAACGGACCTTCTTTGAATTTTAATTTTAGGTCTATACATGTTCTGAAAGAAAGATCAATTCATGTGTAATGCTTTAGATGCACTTGTCTCCTTTTAACAGATTGTTAGACAGAGCATACAATTTACCTTAGTAGTGGTTGGTTCACGTTATAGAATATAGGCCTTAGACTTAGGCCCATAGCACATGTCGTATTTTAAACGCATAGGCGACGCGCGAATCAAATGATATTCTGTCATCAATGCAAACGCTACAAACAATGTCTACGGCGCCGGAGATGCGCGTTCCTGAAATCTTCTTCTTCTATTATAAAATCCTAAGGCCCGTATTCTGTAACGTGAAGCGTTAGTGTTATAGAAGGGCAGAAAGGTAATGTTAAAGGACATTTTCACTTGCACATATCTGAGCAGGCTTTATTAAGAACAATTTTATTTTATAGTAATTTATTTATAATAAACAAAATATACAATATTTCAATGAATATAAAGTAATGGAATGTTGTTTTACATTTTTCATTATTGTGTAAATAAATTTTATAAAAACTGTTTCTTGTAGGCGTATCCGTTTCGCTGGATTATTATTATTATCGGAGATTGTGCTTTCGACATCGTCACCTCATACTACCATCTTAATGTACGTGTCTGTTTATTGTATTTATGATCCGTATGTTATTAAAACTTCAGAAACTTTTGTTACATGTAAACAAATATTTCAAAAAAATAACTGTCGCCTTTAATACTAACTGCTTGACATCAGTCATTGACATTAATCACCCTTAATACAACTAGCGCAATATTTCATGAATAAGAGAAAGAAGGGCGCTGAAAATTCACCATTCGCGTAAACCGCCTGCCACCGGCTGTTCCCCAAGCACGGGTAGGAACGGTTCCGAAAGCACAATTTCTGAATATTATCAATGTGTACTATATCTGCAGTTACAACAGCATTGGTATAATCGATATCCCCCACAAGTTGTACGTCCCGATTGCAAATTTAATTTAATATTGAATTACACGATTCAGCATTGTTCATCCATTTTGCAAGTCTGAGTAGCCCGTTGCAGGATCCGAGGTGCAAATGCTATAGAAAATTATACGGAAATCCTGTGCATTGGAATAACGAGAATTTTTATAAGGGGTAGTCAAAGCGAAGATATTTTATCTCAAACAAACGTTGAAAAAACGCAGTTTTATGTCCGGTTTTCTAATGGTTTGTTGTCTTGACGCGGGTATTCGATGATCTGAGTTTGGTAGCATCATCCCATACTCTTCAAAGAAGGAGAATAAGCGTAGATCTATTGTGTGATTTTAACTGGTATTACTTAGTGGTACTACTAGGTGGCATTACTTGGTGGCACTACTCGGTGGTACTACTAGGTGGTCCAATTTAATGGTTCTAATCAGTAGGCACTAATCAGGCCTATACAACTGATCTTTTTTAAGTTCAAAATCTCGGTCTCCGAACTTTATTAGTCGAAAAATGTCAGACTGAAAAAGTTGCTATTTAAAAATAATCGTCGATTGGTTTCACCCAGAAAAAATCTGCCGTGTGAACTCCTTAGTTACACAGAGTAGGTAGAACATACATATGAATGGTGTAAAAATTTCAATTTTTTTTGTCAGATTTTATTTGCAGTCGGGTCTTGCTCCGCCTGTTTTGATTAACTAACAATAGTTTAGACGAACTTCTTCCATGTATCTGTAATGTCAGGCTAAATAATCGTTGAAGATATATAAAGAAATATTAAATGCAAATGCGAACTTGGTTACTAGTTTTATTGTGAAAGTCCTCCATAGTGCACATATATTTGTTAATTTAAAAGTTAAACGTGTCCTAGAAGGGTAAGTAAGTGAAATATTACAATTAAATTAAAAACTCAACAGTCTTTGTGATTAAGTAGGTGTACTACAATCTAATTAAATTACATAAACGTTTACTCATCTTCTTTCCAGAAATTACTCTGAGCGATACAGTTACCGTTTGATCCATACCATTATACATTTTTACATTAAAATTTGATTTGATTCGTTTTCGATTACAAAGAAACTGAGCCGTGGCCGATATACACCCTACACATGTAATTCAATTCGACTGAAATCACATTACTTCACAAATTGTTGTAGTTTACTCTTAAATGTTATAACCTTATACTGGTCGAATACCGAGTTTGAACTGGCAATAGGTCCTATCTGATTTTCATGAAAAGTTCATGGATTTTTTTAAACAAAAAGTACTATATGACATAGTCATATTAATGAAAGTCGAAATTATACGAACGGTGCAGATAAGACGCATTGCCAGTTCACAGTCGATATGCTATATTAAAAAATTAAAGAAACTTCATATTACCATAGTTGTTTTCTCGACGTTTCGACGTGTCGTGGGCGGTGACACATGTAACTGTCAAAACGTGAATGTCAGTAACGTTTCTTTAAAAAAAAAATATTCGACCAGTTTACGTTGTATACCAGTATAAGATGATTAGTGCCAACTAAACGAGGGTTCGAGTAGTAGCGATCGAGTTGTCTTCTAGAGCCAAAATTTATATTGTTGTATGCAACTAGTGGATGCCCCGCGATTTCATTCGCTTAGTTCAATAGTAACTGCATCCCAAATGTCAAGCGTCTAACTTGAGCCGTTTAGATTTTTCATACAAAAGTATTTTCCCGTTAATTCCCGTTCCCGTGGGAATTTCTGGAATTCCTTTCTTAGTGCACCCCCACGGTACCTAAGCTAGGTCAGTTTTAAATTTCAAGTGCCTACGTTTAGCCGTTTGGGCTGTGCGTTGATATGCCAGTCAGTCAGTCAATCGGTCACTCAGCTTTTCCTTTTATATATGTATTTAGAAAAAGTAGAGTAGGTATAAAACCTTTATTAATTCACTAACTATTTTGTGGTGGATTTATTAACTAATTTGTATCAGGAGAATACAATTCAAACACAATGCTTGTATTATATGTATATATATACTTTAAAAGTGAAGACGTTCCGAAGTAATTAATAAAAATCTTAAGGCAAGTGAAAGTTAAACACTGGCGCCTAGGTACTAGATCAAAGACTGAAGTCTCGCATGTACCTATTTTAATCAGATTTCTAATTAAAGTTGTTCAAAAGTTAAAGGTCTACTTAAGAAAAGGTTGTATAGGCAGGTGAGATGTTGAAACAGAAGATTGAAGCCTTTAATCTAGATAATAACGTATGTAAGAGTAAAATGAAACGACACGAAAATGTCTATTGAAAACTAAATGGATGTACTAAGAGTGAGTAGGTAATTTCCTCAAATATATGTCGATATATTTCTGTAGGTAGATGATGCATTAGAATTATTTATATTTGTATAAAACTTTACCTGTTGAAGGTTCGTTTTACGTCTTTAAACATTAGTGATCTCTACATACTTTAGCTTCTGTTTTGGATTACAATAAAATAAATACGTTTTTAAGTTTTTGTTCCCTCCCTTAAATAATGCACAAATACAATACATTTAAAAAAAGACTAGTAAGTTTTTTACAGGTATACATTACCTATCTATAACATTAAATACATTTTTAGTCAAAACTTTATAGATCTATTCAATATTCTTTGTCTCATAATATATAAACCTATGTACTGAAAATTATTGACAAATTTAATAATTGTGTATATAATTTTAAAGAAAATACAATTGACTTCAACCAGTACTCGTCGCCCGCTCCAACAATTTCTTAAAGTTCCCCTCGATTTATCTGGTCTGCTATCACCAAACCCTGACTTACTCATCATGGGACCACCTTTGAAATATCTTCTTACCAACAAAAAGAAATCATCAGGATCATAAACGACGAATAAACAGAAAAAAGCACATATGTATACAGTTCAATTGAGAAAGACTCCTTTGTTGAAGTCGCTTAAAAATAAAAGGAATAGTAAAGCATTCAATTATCTGCCTAGGAACAAAAAGATACTTGATGTTTTTAAACGTGTATTGTGCATTCGTATGTTGATAACATATGTGTAGATTGAGTTTTTACCGTTCAACGGTTACCCTGTCTATTCTCCGTTCAAATAAGGTACAAAATCGTTTGAAATTGTCTTGTTTCAATATCTCATCCAGGAAATAATAATCCAGCTATGACATTACGCCACTCCAAGGCAACGGCGCTGGTGCATCGATCTTGTCAATTCCAGAATAGTACCTTTGATGTTCGCATGATAACGTCGTGATGAAAATGGCTTCCTGTTGCAGCTAAGGCATCTTAGACAATATTACTTGTAGATGAGGCTCTTGTAACAGATATCGTATGAGCAAGTGTAAACCAGGCAGGATCGCGGACAAATCCATGCCTATTTGCAATAAACAGGTGTTTTTTTAATGTTCCAGTACTTGACGGGCTCGTTGGTGTAGTGATCAGCATGTCTACCTCTATTCCGTAGGGTTGTGGGTTCCATTTCCATCGCTGACAGGTATTTAGTTGATAGGTTTTTAAGTACTTGTTGGATAGGTATGGGTGTTTCGTTTATATAAGCATGTATTTAAAAGAAAAAAATAATTAAGTAGGTATATTTCGTTGTCTGAATTCCATACCACAAAAGCGTTAGCTATTTAACATGGGATGAAGACAATGTGTGTCTTGTTGTAAAGTATTTATTTATTTATATTTATAGTTATTATTTATATCCTGCCTGCCTACCCCTCTTTGGGATTAAAGGCGTGAAGTGTATTTATTTATATTATTACCCCCTTACCAATAAACGCCTTTTTACTAACACAACTGTTATTACAGGTCTACTTGAACTGGTAATTCCGTATTTGACATACAACTGACAAGTTATGTTGAGCTTTGTGTATCTTCTAAATAGCAATTCCGCCATTATTGGTAAAGCCCTTAATGTAGAGTTAGATTTGGTGCCGTAAAATAAAAATAATATAATAGTGAATTTGAAAAAGGCGACTTTATCAGTAAATGCCACTTCATGAAGGCTCTCTGAAAGAAATGCAAACGTCTCAAGGAATCGCGAAGAGATTCTTACAAGCAGATAACTAAATTCTAGTTCACACATCATTTTGTGTACACAACACATCTAAATCGGCATCTCGCAATCGAGGAGAGCTAGCTGAGTTAAAAAAAGATTTTTTTAAATTAAATTAAATAGCGTAAAAGATATAGTCTTGTATTCATTGTTACTACTTTCAGAATAATACTATATATTATTATATATTTAATTCATAATATATGACTCGGAATTTTTACTCACGAGTGTATTATTAAGAAGTGTTGGCAATACTTACTCAATTAAGAAATTAATTACGTAAACTTGATCATGTTAAAACGGTTTGTACCAACAAGACAAGTTTATTAAATAATTTAATCTAAGGAAGGCTAATAATAGAGACAATTGTAAGTAAAACCAAATATTACGTTCCTTCGACATGTACTGAACTTCGAAAACAAATACATCGACAAGTTATTAGGTTATGTTAGGTTACCTTAGTATTTAGTGCCCAGCAGACCGGGTATAGGAATAGGCCTGAGGTTATCCTTTGCCTGTAGTAAAAGGCCACTGAAAGCGCGTGAGGGGTTGCGGCGCGCGCGGGCGGGGATCCGCGTGCCCATAAATGGTCCTTGAGAGGTGACGGCGATACCGTGGTGACCGGTACCGTACCGTACTGGTGCCGTCGTACCGCGTCGTGAGCGGGGATGCGTTGATCGTCCTCATTCTGGCTTCGGCTTGTTACCTTAGTATTAATCTAACACAGCATCATTTAGTTCGGTGAGGTTTAACCTTTCCTAACCAAAACTACGTTAGTAGTGACTTGTCGACATGTCATAGCAATGTTCTTGCCGAAGTTCAGTCCGCAACCCCATAAGGTCAAAGGTCAATAAGGATCCTTGGGCACACGCCAAAAAATCCTTGTCGCAGTAGCCTATGATGAAATTATGGTTGTCATAATGGTACATGTAACCCCTAATAGGATAACTCCGGGAGTAATTCCGCCTAATAAAAAGGACTCAACATTACATAGAAATAAAGAGAAGTGATGAAAAATGTACTAAAAGCAAAATCATTTATTACACATAAAAAAAGTAATAGGCAATATGAAAAGATTACTTCTCGGAAAAATAGGCTTTAAACTTTACGCCCAATATTCGTGTTGTACGGAATCATAACGCCATTATTAAAGCCAATAAAATGTTTCGCAGGTCCAATTCAATTTGCAGTATAACATTGTTAATAGGTTACGAAGTGCCCGGGGTAAGTTAAAGCAGACTTCTTCACAAAAACTGCAATAGAAGTGGAATATGAGGATGGATATTGTTTTTTTAAATGGCTGAATTTTATTCTTAAGTTTATATATCATGTCAAGTAAGGATTTTTTTTATTTTGACTGAAAGGTATACATAAAAAACAACAAAACAGTCCAGCTTTCATCGCTTAATTACGAGTATACTCGTAATAACAATACGTACTTTCTCATCAGCTTTTTGAATATACAGCCTGAGATTGCAAGCTGTCACCTGTCAAGTATATTACAAAAGTAAATGAACCTGTGAATGAATGAGAATCAGTGTTTGATTTTAGTAGTAAAATAAGAGTAAGTAATTATAAAGCTTTCAGTCCTTAAGATGCCCATTATAAAACAGAGTTCTTGTGTAAATGTATCTAAAAATAAATACAATATCATTCAAAAGTATTCAATGCTATCTGTGCGCTATTAAACTTCTCGATAAATTTCAGTAACTTAAATATAAGTTAACTAGAAAGCAATAAATGAAGATCACAATAACAAAGGGTTTACTTAAAGTTGTTATTTAACTTGGAATGAATATAAGAATTCTGTAGTTTTAAGATTAATTAAGACCGAACATCATTGCCATCTGCCATCCGACAGGGGGCCGAAGGTGGTCACCGACTGGGTACCAGCTGACGGCTGGCGTCGTAGGGGCAGACCGAGACGGAGATGGCGCGCCGACCTTTGCATCGAGACGACGCGTTCTAAAGCGACTGGAGGAAGCTAGCTAGGAAGGGGATCGTGATCAGTGGAAGATATTTGGGCATTGTAGTGTATTAGCTTTACATGGATGTTGGTCTAAGTTATGAGTACTGTCGTCTCGTGCTACCTACTACGCGGCATGCGGGGAGATTGGGACACGGCTGTGAACCGCCGCACGGTGAAGACGTAGTTGGTGAGGTAGCGAGCCGATATTGGATTATTCAGGTATTTCTTATACTGGTATCTTAACTGGATACTACAGACATGCCTTTGCTCAGCAGTGGGACACCATCACAGGCTAAGAAAAAAAGACACATTCAAAGAAACATTGACCTCGTGAACAAATACGCCCACGAATCGTAATATAAATAATAATCCTGTAACATTTTATGAACATTTTGAAATTTATGAGATTGTCACTCTGTTTACATTGATTTTTATTTTTGTTGTGTCAATTCTGTGTTCTGTCTGTAGGTATTTGTTTTTCCCCTAGATGCTAATGATTAACGATTACGTAATTCTAACACGCAAAACATCGGTAAAACCCGGTAAACTTTTACCCCTCACTTATACTATACAGTATAGTCTGAGGATGATGATAAATATTATAATAAAAGTTACACAATGTATGACTCAGTGTTTTGTACTTTAGTTACACTTGATATTTCCATAACGCCCTAATAGCATACCCCCTGTCATGTTGGGTTAAATACTCTTGGTGATCCGTGGGCATTTGCTTAGCAAGTGCCTCTACCCCGCTTGGGAATTAAAAGGCGTGAAATGTATTTTTTTTTCAAAATACCAAACGTCAACAAAGTGATCTATCCGTTTTGATGACATTTCCTATTAAAAGAAAATGTCAATATTGTGCCTTCTTGTCTTTGACATTAATATGAATACGAATCTTAGGGTGGTAGACCATTTTATTGGCCATCCGTACCTGCAACTGAAGGGGTTTGTAGAACTTCGTTGCTATGGTGATATAAAGTGACGTCGCAAACTTTTATTTATAGTTTATCATCCTCCCTAGGCGTTTCTTCCAGTGCCTCTCGCTACTTTCAATACTCAAAACTTTTATTTGTTGTCCACAATATAGGTAAACAATTTGCCGGAGAGCCGGAAGTGCAAGGTGAAAAGGAACACCGACAGGGGCAGTGACAGTTATCCTAGAAAATATGCTCTGTAATCTCACGATTGCACTTCGAAAAACATTACTTGCAAGCAGCACCACGGGCTCTGTATTAAATTGTTTGCCTTTAGTAGTGAAGCATGCATCATAATTTAAGTTCTGTACTTCAGTTCCTATTGAACGCATCAAACGACATCGCGGTGCAAAGCCTAAATATGTTAAAACTGTTACAGTGTGGCTATTACGAGAGGGGCTGCCGTTTGATCCCTGAACCCAACAGGAAAGCCAGAAGAGTTCACCACGCGCACAGGAAAGCTGAGGATGTGTCAAAATGCAATCCCCTTAACACCACTTCTTTCTTCCAGAGAGGTGGTCAGAGTCAACGGATGAGATTGACACGGTCTTAGCAAATAATTTAAGCCATGTCCAGATTCATGCATTCATCATCATCATCATCAGCCACATAACGTCCACTGCTGGTCGAGGGCCTCCCCCAATGATTTCCGTCATTTGCGGCGAATTGCCACGCTCGGCATGCGGGTTGGCGATCGCAGTGGTGTGGTTTAACTCACAGAAAGTGCTACTTCCCGTCCTCTGGAGAGTTACGATTCTCACGACGGGAAAAGTTGGGCTGGCGTGGTGACACATGTATCCTATTCGCCGTCACCACACGGCTTATTCATGTTTTACGACATATTAACACAGTGAATGTTAGAATAATACCATACCCCAAAACCCGCTGTTTCTAATAAACGGGCTGGCAAATGTCTACTGAAATTGTATTATAGGTCTACTAAAACTGGTTAATACGTATTTGACATACAACTGACAAGTCAACTTGAGCTTGATATGTCTTAGGATTTATTGTTTCGCCATATTAGTACAGCCCAAATTGCTATATAAAAAAACTAGACACGAGTAACAAAATTCCAGTCATGGTCAGAAAAACTGAAAGTCATATCCAAAACAAGAAGAATGCTTGCAATTGCGTTTCACAGGTGGAGTATAATGAGAGGATTATAGAAAGGGTATAGGCACAAATTATCCAAAAGGGTTCAAGTGTCCTTAACAATCGGGTCACTTAACATATATTTTCTTTTTAATCGGGGTATTTACTTAAAATGTAGCAAAAAGGAAGAAAAGTTAATCCTCGTTTTGTTTCAAAATTGAATATAATTAATCGTTTGTGTTTTAAACATAATTATTAGACCAGCACGGTACACAGAGCACCGTGCTGGTCTAGGGTGTTAAAATCGTAACGCCAGGTGTAATTCTCTAAAATAGGACATGCTGAGTATGAACGAGATTAGTGAGCAATGAACTCGGTCCAAAATAGTTAAAAACAAATGTATTACTACGAGTATAATTAGTGATAGTAATAGGTGTATAAGTACGATGTTATGTTATTGAAATATTTATTGTTACCTACTATTTAAAAATGTAATTTTATAATCTTGTTGCCACACCCTAACTGGGTTTGTTCTTAGATGTAAGACTGACGCAATAAATAAGTACTGTATACCACCTTTTTCCGACACTCTTGCTCAAAATTATTGTAGTACAGACGAATTGAGAACCTCCTTCTTCTTTTTATTTGAAGTCGGTTAAAAAATAACCTAGGGCCCCAAATCTACTAATTTCACTTTAAGGACCATGCCGACGCCACGCCAGCACGATGCTAGAGTATAGCCATAGTGGCTTAAATCGGTATTCTCTTAAACCTAAGCGTTATGCCATCAGACTGACTCTAGGATCGTATCGAGGGATTATGTAGCTTTGCTTTTTGTATTACGTTTGTTCTAGTTCTTTTCATGATCAATTTAAGTAATTCTATGCTTTTGATAAATTAACCAATGATTTCCATGTAATTATCAAACGATGACCCTTGTCGTGTCATTGTTGATAGTCATGAATCACTTTACCACTTGCATGATAGATTTTAGTACTATCTGTTGCGGCAAAGTTATTAATCAAAGTCAGTGTACGTTTGGCTTTAATGTAACGGACATAATGCATTACCGAATATCAATCAGGCGTGGAAAAAAAACACATTGATTTTCTTTTCCTCGAGAAGGGAAAATCAATAAATGATTATACTACATATACATATACGTATAATGAAATACCTTACACACATGGCCATTAAGTAATATACACACACGTCACTACAGAACTGGGAGTCTATTCTTCGTCTTCACACGATTGACACTGAGACGAGGAAGCATATCGAGTGTCGGAGACCTATGGTCTGCGTGTAACCGAACGCGCGAACCTTAGTAGGTAGGAGCCCCCCCTCCATCTCAACAGCGACCCGCCACCGCCAGTTCCGGCGGATTACCTCTTCTCGCGTTTCTACGGACCCTATTACTTCAACAACTACATCAAGACACAGCACATATTTACATCTAGTATACTTGTTTGCAGGCCAATTGAAACCCCTGCGCGAAATATAAAACCTAGCAGCCATTTGTCATTTCTGAGCTCAACCAATGATCCGGCTCGAAGGACTAGTATAAGTAGGTACCTACCTAGTAGGAGCAACAAATAATTTTGAACTTCGAATATTTCCGTGAAACAGTAAGCCTGCCTGACGGAAAACATTTGACTACATTTCTTTGTTTTTGTATAGTAACTAAACTTCACTTTGTTGCTCCCTCCCGTGATAGGGAATCAACCGAACGGACATTTTTTAAACTCTAGCTATTTTTCTACTAGTAAAAACGATAGGGTCTGCATAAAATATCTCTTTAAAGTTCTGCACATTCATCCATGTCTCAAAGCTGATGGATATTTTTCCGTCCGGATCCATCGTGGTCTCTCGCTATAAATTTTAGTCTTTTCCCGTTCTGATTTGGGCTCTTCTTATAAAAAACGACTTTGAATTCCAAAGCCCCAAGGGACATTGTTAGATGGATTACTGGTACTAATTTACTACCAATCTGTGTCAGTGGTTAATCCCTTAATTACCTACATTCTTCAAGGGATCTTTGCACGTGTACGGCAATTTCTAAAGGTACTTAGGTGTTATATTCCCGTACAAAATATTTTGGAAATATTTACCGTAATATACCTTTTATCAAACGCGATGTGCTTCTTCCCACACAAGGCACGTTATGATAGTATGTACCTCCTGTCACAGGATTCTATCAAGCTTCCTCACTCTCTCGCAAACAATATGACTCTTTTTGAAAAATTCTCTATCAGATAAGTACAGCTGCAACCTTAGTAAACTGTATACAACAGTCTTAACTTGAGCTTGTGTGTTTCATAATGCGTAACTAGTGTCAGCTCAGTTTGCCGTATAAATTGTTTACCTCACCTTGTCCGCGTCAGCGTTACATGTGTGTTGAATGGTCTGCCTTGTCTGGATTATGAACGCACCATTTACCAAACGTCTTTGTTACACGACCGCCTTGAGATATACAATAATGCACTGGTGTAACATAAAACATTCATTGCAGTAAAGCTCAGTTTGCGATGGCCTGCTAGACTGGAAGTTCAATGAATGTATTACCGTGGCGGTCGCTCAAGTGAAACAGGTCTGTTTTCGTGTAAAATCCCCGTACAACGGAATTTCATGTTCACGGAGTTCATTGGTCGTCGATGGAGGGTGGATATAAACCTTGTCGAGGCTAGGAGGACGGGTGCAGTCAAGATTTTGCGGTGTCGTGTTGACATGAGCTTTCCTTTCTAGTAATTTATTTAGGAAGATGGTTCAATATCAATTTGTTTTGTTCATACGATGGTGTCCATCACGTCAGCGTCAGTTCTTTGTCAGGGTTGAACCGGGGCTCAGACGCCGGGTTAGAGCATTGTCATCGGGACTCATATCGACCAACATAATTAGGTAACGTAAGATTCTTTGCTTTGTTACGTCGAGGGGATGTCGCCGCGTAATTTGTTTCTGTCGAGCTTTTGTTGCGGAGGCGCAGCTATTTCTTTTTTCTTTACACTGTGTGTGAAGAATGCGAGAATAAATACATACGGTAGGTTTGTTGTTGTAAGTGACGACATATTTTTTTTTCTTTTTTTCTCGTACAATATTATGATCGATAAAAGAGCTGGCATCTTAACACATTGACACGATGCGCTTGTGAAGTGTCTATGAATAGACGAGTGGCGTGGCGTACACTTTTTTTAAATACAGATTTACGCGAACCATACGGTTTGCGTCTACTTTCATAGTGCGAACCGCCAGGATGTGCCGGAGTCTGTGTTTCCTGCGCAGTACAGTCTGAAGGTCTTCAAGTCGCGGATGAATAGGTACCCAATGAACAACTGTGCTCCATCGTAGACCACATCGCTGCTTAACATCAGGCAGGATGGTGGTCAAACGCTTGATCATAGTGATTTAAAAAAACCAAGTGTTTTAATTTTCCGAAGACAGCCACGTGGCATAAAAAGGCTCGAGTAAAAAAACGTGATGTATTAGTCAAATTGCATTAGTGTACTGTGAATATGCCAGCTCTTATTAATCGATTTGTACAACAAGAATTTAAGTAAAGGCAGCGACGCTCATTGAGGTTACCTGAATGTAATTATGTAGTAGGCATATAGATGTCCCCGGGTGTCATAAGACTTAAATAAGGAAGTATCCAAATGTTGAAAAATGTCTATATTGTGCGAAAAAGTCTTCATCGGAACTCTTTACTTTTTAATTGAAACAATCCGTTCAAATTAATTTAACTGTCATACATACGTTACGATATTTCATCATTACGGGATGAATAATGTCCGACTTATAATTATGGTGTATATCGACCTTCTCACTGAGTGCCGGCGGAAGACCAGCGTCACGGGTAACTGTGACTTGATGCTAAGCCGGAGTCTCCTCTTCGCGTGCCACACCGTGGCTATTCATTTGTGATTGTGTATTTTACTTTTTCATATTGTTTTCTTTTTTATGTGTGTGTAATTTGTGCTTGTCAGAGAAAATGAATGTAATGTCCTGTCTTGACTTACTCAGAACTTTATGACTTTTGTTATAAGAGGGATTATCGTTGTATTAAAACCAAAAACGTCTGTGTAAACTAACCTAAAGAATGTTGTACAATTATGCAATGTATTTAGCATGTGGTGCGATCTGGACCGAATTTCCCCGCGCTAATTACATAAACCGGTTAGTGGCGGGTTCCGTACGTTCAAATGAAATACATTTAGGTACTTCAATATACATGTGCAAGGTACTGGTGTATAACTTCGTAAAATTGAGATTTTAGTGAAAATAAATACAGCTCACGATATTTATTTCCAAAATGGGGTAAGGAGAGGCACTTGCTAAGCAAATGCCTACGGTGCATCAAATGGTATTTAACCCAACGTGACAGGAGGTGTAACAAACAAAGTTAATGAAATTTTGGTTTGTTCGTGTTCTTGCATTTCTCTCGCAATGTACCTACATACCTATTAGGTTCAGATAACATACAGTTGATCATTTTGTAGATAGGACTACAATGTCTATTGCATGCAGTGGCAGCCTATAATTAAGACAACACTGGCTATGTCACTTGGTACACCTATCACAAACTTATTGTTTTGTATATGTCTTCTTGGTTGTCCTAAATAAATAAAATAAAATGAAATATCATGATGTTATTGTAAATTCCTCAAATTTAAAAAAAAATATCATTGGTCGACTCGAATAAATGGGCATTTACCCCTTATTAAATGCAACTTCTCATCCTTCCTGAATTTCCTACCCGTAGTTGCTTTTGTCCCGGTTAACTAAACATATACAGCGGCGGAATTGACTACCTACCCAGTAGCTGCAAGCTATAGTCAAAGTTTCCATACATATGTTATAAGTGCTGGCTTAAACGGAAGGTTCTCGGTTCACTCGCACTTCCGGATCCTCGAACCGCAATTAACAGCAACTTCCGGCCGCGAACCCATTTCGGAACTTGGTTAGAGTGAGAGAAAAAAAGGGTTAATTTACACGAAAATAAATATTTTTTAGGTTAATGTTACAAACGATTTAATATAATCATCATATACTAGTACACACTTGTTATAGTGATGTCACTCCTCTACAAGTACCTTTAACAAAGGGCATATTGTATCGCTCTCTCTATCATCTAGCATCGTTGAGAACGAGAGAGCTAGAGGCTTCGCGCGGACTTTACTTCGGATATGCATATCAGGCAACACGAATTCCACGACTGTACGAGTGTGTACGAGAGAACATTACCAATACAATATACAGATGAGACAAACTTGATCAGGTGATTGTTTTTTTAATACAATGAACAAGCATTTGACCACAATCCTGCTTGATGTTAAGCAGCGATGTGGTCTACGATGGAGCACACTTGTTCATTAGGTTCCTATTCACCCGCGCTTTTGCTTTTTCTATGAAGAGATTTTTTTTTGTAGGATTTATATAGTAGACTTCGGCTTAAATGGGTATTTCCAAAGTATCCTGTATATCGCTCTCTCTCTCACTCTCTCATACATCTAGCATAGCTGAGAACGGGGGAGCAAGATACTTCTCGCGACATTCACTGGAAATACGCTGATTCATGACGAGGCGAATTGCACTACTGAATTGTATATGAGAGACAATTATCCATAGAATATGCAACCATGTTTACTATGAAAAGAGATAACCCGTTATGACATGAGTGTGTTCTTTCGTCAAGACGATTCCGGTTACTTACTGGTGCAAGTACTTAAGTAATTAGTCAGTTCATATCTCTTTGTCATCGTTATCGCTACGAAGAAGATTGGAACAGGAGTAGGCAAACATAGCTCGCAATCAAGTTATTTCATTATGACTGTGTACCTACCTACTACAGATTACGAATTGAAATATTGAAACTTCACTATATATGTATAGTAGGTATATCCCTTTCGCCTCATCCATATTAATTATAATTGAAAGTCGGTGTAGAATACGTACATTTCTCGCCATTACGAAGTATGGAAATATCTGTCGACCTGTATTTATTATCGAACCCAGTCATAAGTCTCAGTTTTTTCCGGTGTTATGCAAAAGTAACCTTTTTTTAGTACAGAAAAGGGCCTACATTCATTTATCACCTTTTATGACAGATGCAAAGTTTATTTCATACTTTGACACCACAAAACAGGTTGCCGTTACTGAACTACATAAACTGGAAGTTTTCAATATATAGAATAAGCTGGACCAAGCTGGGCTTTAAACTGTCGAAGCGACGACATTTTCACATTGGTATAAATGCATGAAAAGATAGACCATAGTGCTTTGGATGTGTTGGACCGAATAAGGTACTGTTTGAAGCGAGCTGAAGACTGCCGAAATGTGGACAGAAGCTGCATGCAGTTGAGGGTATAATATTCTGAGTTGCGAACACCGTGCGAGCTGCACGTCGCTGGCAGTCGCAGTTGGCAGATCTCTTGAAAATAGCACGCTTACTCTAGCAGGTATACTATCCAATATAGAAGACTCTAACTGCTTCAATTGAAATAACTACCAGGATCTATGTTGCGCAATCTAACAGTATTCTTTGATGGTTACTTTGCATTACTCTGTGCATAATTAATAGCTAATAATTATCTACGACTTTTATTCACCGTGAAAAAGCTCCGACAAAAATTTGCACAAAATTTTAAATACGAATTAGCGTTTCCCTTCATCATTGGCTCATAATATTCGCTTGATTAACCTTGTTTCAGTGTTCGCGCCGTCGCCGTCGCAGCACCTGACAACAAAATTACTACCCGAGCCACGTCGGAACACCGGGCAACTCTCGCCGAATCCAATTTTAAACTTTAGAAGTCATATAAATACTGCGTGGCTAGAAATGATGGCTCTCTGCAAATCCTACCTGTCTGCACCGTAAACACCTGGGCTCACACTTTTACATACGGGAAATATTATTGTTGGAACTTTGATGCGATATGTCAGAAAGTTCTTTGTTGTGTGTGTTACCTATAGGTCCTGGTAGGGGTTTTGGAAGGAAAAATTGTGACATAAACGTATTTCTAAGTTTATCACTGAACATTAAGGTATTTTATGGCGACGGGTAAATTTCTCTTATTCTAGACCGGAAGTGACCTATGATTAATCATATCCCCAAAACTTCATAAGACTACTAGGAATTATGGACTATAGATATTTAGAGAGTCTTATTACATAGATATTATAATTTTATTCGGTCTCTTTTGTTCTTTCCTTTAGGTGGTAGGTAACATACATAGTCTAATTTCTGAAGATGTGCCTTAGGACACAAAGATCAAGGGTAAAAAAGTAAAAAAAATGGAATAAATATATTATGTTAACCAAAATAAATTGCTTCTTTATTACATGAAAGTATAAAGGAGTCTCATGCTGTCAGATTTACAAAAATATCTATATACGCTTAACATCTAAACGTGCAGCAGTTTTTCATTGACCATCAGATTTTAATACAATTTTTCGTCATTTGTTGTTTAGCCACGCTTCGATGAATGAATATATCAAAATATGTTGTTTTAAATAGTATTTAAAAAAGTATAAACAATTCATGATTTGGTTGCTGTGCTTAACATGATTAAATTTTTACTTCTTGAGCCTCGTCCCTCCGCATTCATCAAATTCTACCCCCCAGCCCTATCTACTTATGACATTCCGAAGCTTCGGTACACAAATAAGATATAAATTTAGTTTTTTTCACTAAAGTAATAAAATTTTAATATTTTCTCCATTTCCATGAGTCCATTAATTCATTACGAAGTTTTGCTTTAATGTGGACGAAGCTTTCAGCCCCCGGTTCATTATCTGTGTCGGTACAAGTCACAAACTTAACTAGTTTTCTTTTCATTTTAACGCGACTTTAAATCTGTTGGCTCAATTTCATCAAGAAAATATTACTTATAGAGAAGAAAAATGTTTACGTAAGCACCTTCTAGCTGTGAAATATGAGCTAAGGAATATTCGAAAGCAGATTACGATAGGTACCTACCAAGGACCTGTAACTAGGTTATGATCATAAAAATCTAAATAAAAAACTGCAATACTCAATATATTTATTGCATTCTACAATGGTGATATTATTGATGGTAGGTTCATTCCTAATTTCCGCATTGTAGATCCTTAATGACACCGTAATATGTGGTTTAGGAGAGTGCAAGTATCAACTTATATCAAAGAAACTAATAAACTGCCATTAGGAAGATACCTATTAACCAAATGGAATATAATAAGTTGAGCGCCTAAAAATACTAAGTTGAGCAGCAAAATTACTAATTGAGCAGAAAAATTTTTGATTTTGTATTTATTAGCTGACCAAATCAGTAATTTTGTCGCTAAGTCAGTATTTTGGTTAGGTTAGACTTTTTTGATGCGCGTTTAAATACAATCCTAACCAAATTAATACTTATTTTTATCACTTATTACTAGGATTATATAATATTTGCTTTACTAACATTTTAATATACTGTTTTGTACTTTGTTTACTTACTATTTATTATGACTTATTGCAATAACAATAAAATAAAAGAGTCCATAAGTGTCAGAAGTGCAAAGAAATCTTGATAACATGTAACTATTTTCGGCTATGGGTTTTTCCGTAAATTCATTGAGTACATTAAAAATAGAATGAGAAGAGTGATGGAAAACATCATGAAACCCGTATGACACAAGGTGTTTGAACTCTAATGGCGAAAGCGTAGGTGTTCCTACCTAATACTCCCTATGACGTTGGGAAAAAATCGCTTGGTGATCCGTAAGCATACTTGCTTCGCTTTAGAATTATAAGGCGTTAACTAAAAAATATGATAATTATTATAGCGTCTGTAGTTCAGTTGGTCGGATACTTGACTTGTAACCGGGAGGTCGCGGGTTCGAGTCCGACTACTGGACATGTACCAATGGGCCTCTTTTTCAGAGCCTATGTACGCAACGTAACGCTTGTACGGTGAAGGACAACATCGTGATGAAACCCGCACACTACCAGCTTTGGGATTAAAAGGTGTGAAATGTTTTTTTTTTAATGATCAGTGCGTAGTTTTTCGCTGTTTCGAAAGCATTAGACTTGCAACCAAACTATCGTCTTTTCTTTTTTACTTTGCCTGTCAAATAATATATATATATCTCATGACAGATTATCACTATTTTTTACGGAAACCGAGCGTTACTACTTAACTTTCATGAAGCACTTTACCGAATCAATTACGTTGGGTAGCTGGGATAAACTAAGCAGAAGAATATATTCGACAAAAGAATATGTCATCTGAATAAATTACAATAATATGTTTGTTGAAAAGCAAAAATTACCGAGGATATTTAGAATTTAGTTTCTAATGGCTTCAGCAAAATAATTCAATAAATTGAAAAAAAAATCAATTATTAAACCTGGTGCACTACAGCTATTACTCATGCGCCTTTCCAAAGGGTCATCCTCAATTCGACCGTGCATATAATTATTTTTATGTTTTTTCGCCCATAACTATCGTCTATAAACGGATTTTTGTTTTTTTTTTTTGGTAAGAAGATATTTTCAAGATGGACCCATGATAAGGAAATCAGGGTCTGGTGAATGCAAACCAAATAAATCTAGGGGAACTTTAAAATTGTATGGGCGAGCGGCTAGCAATGGATGGAGTCTGTTCTTTTTTCTGTAAAATTAACTAAAGAACTCGTGAATAAACCGAAACGCGTGAAAACACGTAGAGGTGAGAAACGACAGTTTTGTTTCTCGCGTATTTTTTACCGTCCGCGCTACAAGTGAGACCGCTACAACTTTTATAACTTGATCTCTCATTACAAACTAAATTCCTAATACACGGGGCCAGGTGTGTCGACGCCATTCGTGAGAAGCGGCGTTTGCCCGAAGAACCATTATCTGGTGTATTTATTTTTGAGTTATTCTCTTTTATGCTGTGGAAAATTGTATACACGGAAAATGTGAAAATGGCACTGGTACAGCATTACTCCTTGTCGAGATTACCTTGAGTTATGGTTCCGGAGGATGCTCTTCTCCTTGGCCTGACCAATTATCTGCCAGACTATCCTTTGTGTGTGACGTCTTTGGAAATGAACTTCTCATTTTTGTACTCATTTTTTTTTTGTGAATAGTCTGATCTCTGTGACATACACATACTTACATATTGTACAACAAAACACACATTGCTTTGATCCCATGCTAAGTAACTCATAATACTCGTGTTATGGAAATCAGACTACGAAATGTACCTAAGCTTATTTTTTTTTTTTGTGATGTTGATTGTATTCAAAAGGAAGGTAGCTATCAGCCTTTAAAAAAAATAGTACGTGAGTCTCACCTGTTCTTGATGACCTACAATAAACCAATTAAAAAATCCGATAGTCTTATCGCCGCTGGACTGCTTTATAATCAAAAGCACACTCTGGGACAGAGTGTGATTATTGAAATCGAAACGATGACTGATCCCTACTCGACAAACGGATCCACAATCAAAAGTGAAGATATAATAATAGCGAAATCAAAAGCCATCTTAAATAAAATAGCTACTACTATCTCCTTTGGTTATATTAAATTTAACGAACGAGGGTACTGAAAACTAATACAACGATGGACTTTTACAATAACCCAGTCTGCATTTGCTTTGACTTTATAACTTATGTCCGTTGTTATACATAAGAGCTCAACATAGTGCTTTAGAGTAAAGCTACATACGCAAGCCTGTGCAGTACGCAAGTACAGGCAGTAAACAAATAAGATGTGTACACCGGCAACTTGTCATTACACATACCTGTAGGGATACAAAGTGGGGACCAATACTGCTCTTATTTAAAGTATTTATGTAAATATATCGGACTCTAGCACCCATACATGGTATCCTAGTTTGTGGGTCACCGTGTGTAAAAATGTCCCGGAAATATTTATTTATTTATTGCAAAAAAATTAAACCTTTGCGGTATTTCCCATTTGTTATATTGAAAATATTGGAACAGAGAAACTTGTTCAATAGAAGTTCTTGCTGGAGTGGCTTGCTAGGTGGGTGCAACACATTATTCGTGGAGGAAATCGAGGGCAATTAACCAGTACCTAATAAATTCGCATACATCGACCAATAACCGCAACACCAGGCTGTATCTAAGTCAGACTGTACCTACCTAGATCTTGATAATTACGCATTCCGATTGTCAGACGATCTGGGGCTAATATGTGGCGCGGTGATAAGGGTAGCTTCCGGGTGGGGTGTTTTGATGAAATCTCATCGTGATAGCGATGGAAATTGCGAACTTAAATTGTAACTGATATGGGTTAGTTTTACCTAAAATTGAGGCTTGAGGCAATTAAACTTTTTGGCGCGCATTAATGTCAGGAGCCTATTATAATTCCTGGCATTAATAAGCAGAAATACTTATGAATGAGATGAAAACTAAGAATTGCAGAGGAAAATAATATACTTATTCGCAATTTATATTCTAGTGAAGGCAAGACAAGGTCGGGTCCACTATTAGGTAGCTCATTAAATGACACAATTATACCTATAGCATAACATAAAAATAACAGATCTCTAATAATATTGAGAGCAATAATTCGTACGTAATAATATGTACGTACTGACCTATAAAGTAAAAAAAGTACGCACTTAAAAACAATGATTGATTTTGATTTATGATTTTTCAATTTTTGTTTAATTTACAATGTCTCTCAAAAACAATTTATTTTACTCCGCTACACGTTATATTATAGCTCTCCACTATTCAGTGCAAGTATAGAAAATTATGTTTGAACCGACCTTTTTTCTCGGGTGTATTATTTAAACTACTTAATTTGTGTATTCCAGCCAGAGATCTAAAAAAAATAAGGAAGATTTTACGATGGATAATTATACGATCCGCCTTCGACTAAGGATGTTTTTATTTTATTTGTTTACCAAACCTAAAGGCATAATAATACAGGAAATAAAACATAATTAGAATCAAACCGCCTACTTGTTAAGCAAAACTTTTATCTGAATACGGAAGACTGTTCAGATGGAACATTTATAATTCACTCTCAGAAACGAGTGAGTCTTAAAAGCTCACCTAAGCACTCTACGTACAGAATATAGGCAGACTTTCCGATCACTAGAACCACGGCCCCGTCATCACTAGACGAACGGCCCCGTAATTATATTGAGTAAGTATAGATAACCGTTCAGGCTACATGGCTGATTCCTTCACGGTGACGGCTATCAGCTTGTGGAATTCTCTACCCACAAACATTAGGAAAACACCGTCGCTAGCATCTTTTAAATTAAAAGTTCGCGCCCATTTATTAAAAAATTTAACGCCCCATATGTTTTCTCTCCCTCATTATATATTTATTTTGTATGTGAATTTAAATTATGTTGTTTAATGTAAGTGTTGTTTATGTATATGTTTTTTTTTCAAATTCAAATTTTCAAATTCATTTATTAAAAATTACATAGGTGTTGTCTTGATATTAGGTAATAGCATAAATATATTTATAGGTCATATACAATGATCGCGTCTGGACTAGGAAGAACCTGTATTCCAGACAAAGTATTGTGTATGATTATTTATAGGTATGTGACGTATTTAGTTTCATTATTGTATTTTAATTCTGTGTTTTTTTTATGTTTACTTTCTCTACTGCACACAGAACTTTTTACCACAACTTGGGTTGACTGGTAGAAAATGCCTTAGCATTAAGTCCGCCAATTCTATTATTCTGCAATAAAGATTTTAAAATAAATAAATAAACAACACTCTGGACCATAATGAGGAGTTCTAAAATATCTCACATACAGTAGGAATCGAAAGACAGGGCCCTACATACATATAATCCATGATAGTTCTTCGGGCATACAATTTGTGGAAGGGATCCCCCTATTTTATATTTTATTTTTTACAACAACACACACATTGCCTTAATCCCATGTTAACTAGCTAAAGCACTTGTGTTATGGAATTCAGACCACGAAATATACTTAAGTACATTTTCTTTTCTTTTTAAATACATACTTATATAAATAAAACACCCAGAGACATCCAACAAGTACTTAAAAGCTCATCACCAAAGTACCTGTCAGAGGCGGGAATCGATCCCACGACCTTACGGAATAGAGGCAGACATGCTGACCACTACACGGGCTCGTCCCTTTGACTCTCAAACGTAAATTCATGGACATGTGGACATACTCCCAATTCTTACATACGGAGCTCAGACTTAGTCTTGACTGACATCCAAAGGTTTTGACTCAAAGTCCACCAAAGAAATATGGAGCGCAGCATACCTATATATAGCATATACTAATTGACAAAGTCCCTAACCCTGAACTGCGCTCCAAAACTCAAATTAAAGATGTGGCTCGGAGATCAGCTGAGCTGGACTGGGCGTCGGTCGCCCGAATGGAACCAAACCGGTGGGTCAAAAAAACCACGGAATTGTTACCAGCAAAGGGCAAGAGACGATGTGGTCGCCGCAGAAAGCGTTGGAGTGACGAGCTAGTGTCTCACAACAAAAGAGGGTGTTACGCCGCCCAAGATCGCAAGGCGTGGAAGGAGGGGAGAGAGGCCTTTGTCCTGCAGTGGGAAAATAGTTTCTCAGAATAATAATAATAGTAATTAACATCATTACTTTATTTACATTTTTGAACAGAAGCGGTTCACAAACGCGAATCTAAAATTAATAACGCGAAAATATTAATGTTTGTTACTTTCCACTAATACAGTCTACGTATATTTTTTCCAGAAGAAGTCTATAATTTTCCACTAGACCGTGAAAAACTACGGGCACATCCAGTTAGAAGTAGTTAGTATTACATAAATCTTATTTCGGTATCATCATTACCACCCGGAAAGGTTGTAAACAAACAAACAAACAGCGCTGTTCATGTATTAGTTAGTGTTAGTGCGGCTGTTACTGTCAAATGTGGGCGCGAATAGTGTTTGATTTAAGAAGCCATGCATAAAGTCGGAACAAACAGAAAATCATTTCACCATTTCCGGAATCACTGGCTACGCAAATTACCAACTAAATTTCGAGCTTAACTAAGATTAAATTTCCAGTCACATGTATGACTGCATGGTCATATTCGCATATTAATCCTAATGTTAATACTGCTATAGCGCATTATATGTACATAAATAGTCCCAGATTGAGGTCCCAATGCGCCGTCGTCGTTTTATGCATGTCCTAGCTCAGTAATCAGCAGGCGAGTATGCGTACCCTGTGTAGAGTCGATCTACCCATGCACAGTCAGTAGATGCAGCACTCAACAAAACCTGCCGGATAAAAACTGGCTGCCTAAAACCATTCCCGGTCCAAATTCTGTACCCACTGTCTGGCATAACACCTCCAGCAGTCCGAAGGGACGTAGCGACGTTTACGGAAAAACAGCGCCAAGAACAAGATTCCCTTCACCCCCCTGGATACAAACCGACTCGCGCTCGCCTCAAAAGTCGAAATAGCTTTCTCGGACGTGTGTCGGCCACTGGCAACGCACCAAATATACCAGACAGAAAAATACACACTCTTTTATTCTACTTGCTGAGGAACTTCCACCAGGTTGACATGGAAATCCCTAAATAGAATTCGGACCCAGGTCGGCAGGTGTAAAGAAAACCTAGTGAGGTGGGGTTATTTGTCCGAGGATCGATGCGAAAGCTCTGCAACACCTCAATCCGGGGTTCACCTACTCGTCTGCCCCGCGTACCCCGATACCTGCACGCTGCAGGACCTGTACGAGGCCACAGATAACACTGTGCATGTGGCCGAATACTAGTCACAGAACATTTGAGGACATACACGCTGTTGACTCGAAAAGAAGAATAGCACAGTTAGGTACTGTGGCCAGTTTGTTGGGTTTCTTGACTGGTTTGACTTGTAAGGGGTGGGTTGGAGCACAACTAATTACAGCTACCACCAAATGGTAAAAAGGTAACGGGTTCTAGTTGCGATTATTTTATTACGACTATATGAAACCAGCTGACCTGTAGGAAAACAACAACAAATTGATTAGTTCAAGCCATAATTCATACAGAAGTGATTTCACAACGTTATTTTACGATTTGTAGATTTTTAAAATTATAACGACGCCGACATTTGTGCTAATAACCTACATTAGCATTAAGGCATTGTCGTATTCAAAAAACCTTGAGAACCCTATCTCTTGACTCCCGACGTCTAAAATTCCGGGCAATGATAAAAGCCATTCTTATAAGACTTCCGCAAACAAAGACCCCCTCTCTAATGGCGCGTTAATAATTTGCTCGAATCTCTCTATTGAATACGGAGCCCGCAAGATTTAGTGCTACAGGCTTCTGGCAAGATGCCGCCACCAGCAGCCTGCCACGACGCGATTAAATACTCGAGGAAAAAAAATACACACACACAGGAATTCCAGAACGTTTAAAAGTTTAAATTAGTATCTTGGGTATTTTAAGTGTGCATTTGTTTTACGGTCACGTTTGCGTGTGAGTTGGCAGCCCTGTGCCGCTGCAGTCGCTTTGTTACGTTGGTATGTGCGTGCTGCTTAAAATAGGCGAGAGGTTTAAGTGTCCGCCGTGAAAAAAACTAGCGGAAATCCTTTTTGTACGTCCGGAGGCGACGACCTAGCTGGCACTTACTGTTTCTTTTCGATACTTAAACGCACGCATGTATCCTCAGTAGGGGATAAAGGGTATAAAGGAATATGCAGTCACGTCGACTCTTAGGCGTCCTTTCGACTAACCGGTGGAATTTCTAATTATGTGCATAAGATTTAGTAATAAGTACAGTCGGCCAAATAACTGTACTTTTCAGTTTTGACGTTATTTCCTGTGTCACTGAAACTTCTAAACACACTTTTTTCTTCGTATTTACAGATTATTACATATTGATGCAGAATCCTTTGCAGACATAATCTTAGTTCTGAAATAGAAAGCCCTATACAATCTAGGATTGCCAGATCGATACGTTTCCAGCGCTTATCGAAACATTCACTTTATGAACATTTCCACAGAGTTTGGCATTGTTCGTCTATGAAATTATTGATAACCCAGACATATTGAAAAGCGGTGGAAATGGTAGTTATTATATTGCTACTATGTAAATTGAAATTAGCTGGCTAACTACTTATCGGTACAAATATTTTTAATCCTTGACAAATTTAAACTCAAATTTTAAAGTAATACCGAGTCAACTATTTAAATTAAATTCAAATCACAGAGATATAACGACAGCTGATTAAACGCTTATTAATTTAGTGTGTGAATGTAAATGTAAAAAAAATAAGTTATAAATAATCATTAGGTATTGAAATAAAAAAAGTCGCACAGCAAAGATGCCAACGGCACCTGTCAGCCAACCAATCAGACTTATTGTTGTGTGATCCTGGTCAGTTATAATTCGGTATGTGTAAAAAAGGGTAATGTTAGCACCAGTTCTTTCCTCTTTTCATTTCTCATTTCATTAGTCTTTACTTTACCTTTTCTGGTTCTTAAACTTACAACAAAATTCCGCCAATTTCTGTTTATTTCTTTCTGACTAGTAAAAGACTAGAAGTAAGATACACATCCACAAACTTTTACATTTATGATATTAGTATGAGAAAACTTTTAGCGTCTCCAATCCAAAAAGAAGACCAAAAACTTTACGTATATTAAGTTATTTTAGGTCGTAGGCATATAACTTGACATTTTGATTGACTTCGCATACAATATTTTTGTCTTTTGTACTCCGAAGTTAATCCTTGAGGGACCACACATTGTTTTGTTTTCAATTTATTCGGTTAGCTTATCCTGCTACAAGTTCAGTTTTAGATACTTTTGACGAATAGAAAATTATGTCGCTATGTTGTTACATAAAATATATAAAGAACATTGTGACACTTCAAGAAACATTGCGTCATACTTTTTCTTTATTTTGTACATTTCTGGTAAGGATATACGGCCATTGACAAGGACAATAATGGGCTTACTCCCACCTAGTAAAACTCCAAAGAGACCACTCGTGGGTTACTTTTCCAAGGCCCCCGGGACAGTCTGAGCTACTACATCCACGTAGCCTCGCCAGGCCCTCGTAGATCAGTTCCAGAATGCGGAACAATCGAGGCAGCCCCTCGCTTACGATGCTTTTAAGATACTACCAGTCATCACAGTACTAAGTATGATTAGTTGAAATTTTTGGGTATCATCCTGCTGACATTACTCATAGTTTATTGTATACCCTTTAGAATATACATAAGAGTCCCATTTTTTTGTTCTTGTAACTGGAACTGTCCAGAGGCCGGCAGCAGCGCTCTCTGTGAGTTAAACCACTGCGATCGCCAACCAGCCTGTCAAGCGTGGCGATCATTGGCATTTCCCTCCCAAATGATAATGGAAATCATCGGAGGAGGCCCTCGTCGAGCAGTGTACGTCATGAGGCTGATGATTAATAAATTGTAGTTATTCAGCGTAAAACCGGGATATTTATTAGGTGTGTCAAAAGTTTCCCAGAGCTGACGAAATAAAGGTGTGAGTGAACTACTTCGACGACAAAGAAAATCCCGACCTATAACAAATATAGTGGACAGTACACAGAAGTTGCCGTCCAAAACTTTACGCGAATGGAATTCAATCAGTAACTCTTGCATGCAGCCATCACAGCCCCGTCGCCGTCACCGCGATACAGTTTGGGTTTATCCAATAACAGTTCGTTGGTACAGTCGCGGTCATTCACACATAAATAAATTAATAATATCCATCTTATGCTGATCTAGAATGTGACTCATACGGAAGATCCCCGATATCTAATGTGGTTTTTTACTAAAGTGGGGAACATCTCATGTGTCCAATCGCGAGAATGATCTTCCTCTCACAAATGAAATCTAAATATCAGCTGACTCTTCCCAGCATGTCGTAGAATATGATTATGGAATCTGGATTATTTGTGCTATCAGCTAACAACTTGTAACTAAAAGTTCATATTGACATTTTTTTCCTTATTATGCTAAATGTGGCCTATCCAAAGGTTCTATCCACTCCCTTTTAGGGATTACGGATTTAACGACGGTGTATTTATTTAATGTAAACAATAAATAAATATTCCAGGATATTTTCTTTCACACACGGCTACGCGACCCCAATCTAGGATACCTGCCCTGTACATGCCGGAGATTTATTTTTACATTTCAGTTATTCGAAATACGCCTGTCTGACCTCAGGGCGATCTACTTCGGTACTTTCTTTTTCATGCGAAATCGTTGTGCATACTAACTTTATGACCGCTCGCAAATACTTATCCTTTAGGTTTAGAAGAATAAGAAAACGCCAGTTCGTTTAAGGTCGATCCATTCCTTTTTGGCATCGTCCACCAATCACAGCTAGCGGTGCTGTGCCTTGATTGGTCTGTCATCATTAAAACGAATGAATCGACGCAAAACGAACGGACGTTTTGTTACTATTGTAACCCCACTGAAACAGCCTCTACTAACTATATACAATATCTATCTAAGCCTATCCGTGTGGTAACGACGAATAGAAAACATATCGTGTCACCCAGCCCACCCCAGTACAACTTTTCCCGTAGTGGAGAGGCGACCGAGGGAACTCTCTAGAGGACTCTGAGGTGTGTGGCAGAGAGCGCTCCTTTACCTTTTAGAATATAGATAACAGTCCCATTTTTTTGTTCGTGTATCTCTGTCTCTAGTGACTTACTACTGGAACTCTCCAGAGTCCGGCAGCAGCGTTCTCTGTTTGTTAAACCACAGCACAAACTGCGATCGTCAACCCGCCAAGCGAGGCCATTATTGGCATTTCCCTCAAAGGATCACGGACATCATTTGGATGGACCCTCGTCCAGTACTGGACGTTATGTGGCTGATGATGATCGAACCTACAACTTCACTCCACATAGATAGTGCACTAAGCTACACCGTCCGTAGTACATACCCGTCTGGATCGAATTCCATGATAACATCTTTTTTTTTGCGAAGAAGATGCTTTGATAGGATTATTTTACGTCGCAGACGAGTAAATCGTTGCCTACTCAAATAAAAACCACACGCATGACCTATTTTCTCTTTGTTTTCACAGAAAAAAATATCAAGAAAACAAGAGCTATAAATAGAAAATGAACAGATATTGCGATATGATACAATCACAGGTACATACGTATCAATTACTAATGAGAGAATCTGCCATAATATTATCCTTATATAATAATGTAGTGACGTACTGTAATATACTACTATAATTATCTTAGGACAGTGTAAGCGTTTGATATTTCTGTCCCTTTTGGGCTATTTCATATATTCCGAACATAGATTCTGATGCATCACAGTAGTTGTAAAACAAAAACGATCATTATTGTAATCGTACATATGTTCGTACATTGATACATAAGAATAAGCTATATCAGCAACGTTCTATACTAGCGCGGTAATGTATTTGTGAAGACGATTCATTTTCTATTAAATAATCATCAATTTAATAGGTCATCCAGGTCCTTAGATAGGTAATAACGTGTATTCCACCAAACACAATACACGTAAAAAGACAGCTCAAGTTCAATAATGAGAATATGTTTGGTTGTGGACTTCGTCGAAAAAACTATTGACATGAGCGCTAAGCTCTACAGAAAATAAAATCCCCAAAAAAATTTAAGGGAATATTTATAATTACATTATTTACATAATAATTATGGATCTATTGATATCTATCTCTTTTTACATATTTAAATTTCCTTTACTTATTGTCATTGTAATACTGACCCGCAACTACCTCTTTCTCCCATGTTGTGGGGTTGACTGGTAGATAATACTATTGGTATTAAGTCCGCCTATTGTACTATGTTGCAATGAAGTATTAAATAAAATAAATAATTTACATGTACTAATTAGAAAATATTACGATGACGCTAAGCTTAAGTCTTGGCTATACAATAAGTGCAAAAGCACACGGCGCGTTACGTCGTCGCTCCGTCGCAAATTTTGTATGAAATTCTACGAGACGCGTCACAGTTCTGTAGTCATTTCATATACATTTTGCGACGCAGCGACGACGGAACAAGCCCCGTCACTAATATCACAACCCACTTATATACTTATAATATAATAACTAGCTGCTCCGGCAAACATTGTTTAGCCAATATACATTATTTTCGCAACTTACGCAACAAAAGCCCTCAAGGATGAGTAATTTTACCCGTTTTCTTCACATTGTCCATTATTTCTTCGCTCCTAATAGTTGCAGCGTGATGTTATATAGCCTAAAGCCTTCCTCGATAAATGGTATATTCAACACAAAAATATTTTTTCAATTCGAACCAGTAGTTCCTTAGATTGGCGCGTTCAAACAAACAAACTCTTCAGCTTTATAATATTAGTATAGATATATTCTGCAAAACCTTCAAATTGTAGGAAAACTTCACTTATTGAGGTATCAATGAAACATACTCCCACTCTATAAGCAAGCACATTCTGTTTTGTTACATAAACCTTTACCTAACAGCAAACGGCTATTGACCCGACAATAATTAAACTTCTACTCCACCCGAGAGCTAAAGACGACGACGTCACAAGTCGTCCAAAGGCCTAAGTGTAGTAGACACTCTGGTAGTTGTAACGCCCAGATATCGTAGCGATAAACGATGTGTATTACAGATTTCGTTACTTTAATTTCACTGTTGTCCTTAGTAAAACAGCGATGCACATCGTTTACCGCTACGATGTCAGAGCGATGCAACCACGAGGGTGTAGCACACTTGGCTCCCTGATTGGTGACGTCCTCACGGAAAGTGGCGTGAAAAGTATACGAAAATGGAGATCATGTATGAATGTGCATGAAGCGAACGGGGTATATCAGGATCGTGACAAATGGACTACTGATTTAATCTAAGTCTAGACTACTCTTGTTTGTTTTCTCTCTCTCTAGACTCTCAGTCTACCCCGCTAGGAGTTAAACAATATTGTTTTTGATAAACAATAATATAGCTTTACAAAAACAGAAAGTACCTGTCCTGGCCGAAGGTGGCGTGAAAAGTACTCGAAACCGAAGGTCATGTATGAAAAGATGTATGAATGTAGATGAAGCGAAAGGGGTATGTCAGGACCGTGACAAATGTAGATCTGTAGTCTCTGCCTACCCCTCTGGGAGAGAGGCGTGAAGTGTATGTATGTAT
>SJJU01001382.1:0-73709 GCA_012932125.1 Conopomorpha cramerella | reverse complement strand
TATATCCTGCGATTCAAATGTTCAACAAATCGTGAAGGACATTTTACTGGTTCATTGGCTACTTCACGGATATAAAGGTCCCAACCAAAGCATTAGGTAAAACATCTATATAACATACATAGACATAAAAGATGCCAGTGTCTTTCCGGTTGTTCGGGAAAGTAAATAGAACCGAGGACGTTTATTTTTCGACGCATTATTACAGGCATGACTTTCATTTATTTATGATACACCGCTGTAATAGCATTAATTTTAATGAAACACAATAATTTTACTGTGATTTCATTTTTTTACACCACAAATTACATTATTGTTGTAAAAAAAATATAATAAACTAACCCGGCAAACGTTGTTTTGCCAATATGCATTATTAACAGTGTGCTTCTGCTATTACATATAAAAAACTTCCTCAAGAATCACTATGTCTAATAAGAAAAACGCATCAAATACCGTGGCGTAGTTTTAAAAATCTAAGCAACCGATCCAGTAGTTTCAGAGACTAATAAATTCAAATGATGACGAATGACATGACAAAGCTTTCGACTTTATAATACACTCGTGAGCAAAAGTTCCGGGTCATATAATATAAAACTTCGATAAATTATATAATTCTAAAATTAGAAATATTGAATACATTACAACAATACCTTATAACTTTCTTTTTTGCTATTTTATAGTCTTTATAAAACAATTTTAACTCAGCTAGATGTGTTGTGTACACAAAATTATGTATGACCCAGAATTTTTGACCACAACTAAAATTGAAAATACGGCAAAATTGTCTGACAATGTACGTAATAAGTCACTGGTTAGACGTCGATTGGTTGAGCGAAGGTTCGTCTATCTCTGCTATGTCCCTGACTAGGTAACCTGTTGTTTACACAAAAAAATATGTCTGACCCGGAATTGTTGCTCACGAGTGTATTAGTATAGAATATGGATCGATACCTGCAAATCTGTTGTCACCGTGCAGCAGTCCCGTTCCGAAACTGGTATCGAAACTAACTTTTAATGATATTGTGAAACTTTTCAACAAATGCTCGTTCTCACGGTTAACAGTTAAAGCTGTAACTTTACGGAAACTCAGTAAGTTTTACAACGTAATATTTCCTATTAGATATTAGATTAAAGGAAGATTGCTTTGTGAATGATGTTGTGATAGAGATGGTACAGACGAGATATTTTAATTTATCTTAATTATACTCATAAATTGTGTATAATCTTTAAAATACAAAAATCCAGTGTCAAGATGTTTGTCCCCAATGAACTCTTCACCAAGGCTACCGATATTCACATTAGTTGGCATTTATATGTAATTTCGTCCAATTAGATACGATAGTTTATATTTCGTAACATCCCCTGCTGGACAGGCCACCCTGGAGGTTATACTAAACTTATATTCATATTAATAGTTAAGACAGGACAACGTCTGTCGAGTCCACTAGTTAGTTATCTATAAACATTAATGCCACTTTTCGTTGTAATTTCGGGCTTACATACCAAATGTTCGGACTATCTAGTTTGTGCAACTAATCGGTCTAGTGGCTTTTCATTTATTATTTTTTTTTGTAACAATAAAATAAATGCGTAGCTAAGCACGTTCCTAGATCCTAGTACTTGTATAAAATGTCGTAATATTGCTTCTATCAAAGCTGAAACCTTTAAGTTAATTAGACAAATATTTATCGCGTGCCTACCTACAAACGTACCTACCACACAAATATATAAATTCAATTTCCACTGACTGGTCAAGGAAACGGTTTATCACCCTAAGGTTGAATCTATTATGAACGTCATTAGACAAGAAGGTTCATTTTTAATGTGTCACATTATAAAAACTCGACCTTAGTTACACAGGACGTGTCACCAAAACTGATCGACTATATTTTTAAACAACCGTACATAGAAACTTATCTATCAATACCATCACACATTGAATTCTTTGCATTATAATCCCTAATCTGTGGATGCATCGGCCCAAACCAAACCAATATGGATGTATATATGTGTACTATAGGAGCTTAAACTATGTTGAAAGCCCGACAGGGTCATTCTGGGCATGCTAGTCGGCAGTCGCGGTAGCTCACGGCCGCCCGCCGCCCACCACCCGACTGGCTTAAAACCATATACAGTAAACACCTGCATGCTGTTCATATTTTTATACATCTCACTCCTCTTGTGTGGCAAGGCGCTAATTGTAAAACAATTACCTACCTCCGACTCAGCTCCTCAGAACAACGCACTCTCCACAAGGAAACGAACCTCTATCTACTATGTATAAACTACGTATAATGATAAAATATTACTATGTACAACGTAACCAGTGTAAGTTGACATCCATCGTGAAGATAGTTTATAAGTAAGAGAGGTACAACGTTCCATACTGTCCGCAATGATTGGATGATCACACATTATTCCACTAGAATGCCATTGTCCGCGTCAATCTCAGATTTCATAAACGTTGAAAATAAATACGAAATCTATTGGAGTGTGCGTGAATAGGTGTTTATTTGGCCGTCACATATCAGTGTCGATGATCGATAGTGGCGTGCGAGAGGAGTGTCGTCCACCGACCGCCTTATTACCAGGCGAATTGTGTGTATGTCGATGACATGGGATATAATAAAGGTAGGTACAAACTAGTGCCACAACGCCAGTATAAATTAATCTACAGTGCGATACGAATAATATCTGGCTAGCATGCAAAACGTACGTCTCAAGTGGTCGCGACTCTACAACAATGCACCATTACCTTCTCTTCTTGGCAGTTGCTCGTCTGAGTACGTACTTCAGCGACGACGAACGTAGAGAAAGCTTGTGTTTTCGCAGAACACGCGTCATTATTTTTTCATTTGCAGCTGAAACGAGAGTTCTCGAACATTCAGCGCAGAGGAAATAAACGGCCAAAGTGTTTCCTCTGCACACGACATGGGGAATATTTCCAATCTCGCAAAGTTGGATTCGGCCGCGTTTCCTACCAGTACATTTATGTCGAGGAATGAAATATGCAAGGGCCACGTTACCTTCAAATGCATATTCAATAGGTGCGCCTCGTAACATCTAGGTGCATAGCAATACTATACGAATTAACATGTAAAAGCTAGCTATCGCTTACGAACATTCTTGTTATAAAACGTTACGCGTTTTATTTAATCTCAGAACCACACGGCCCGCTTATCTTAAAAAAAATGTTTACCTGCCCATCCCTATCGCTGCATCATCATCGTCTACCTGAATTGGGAAGTCTTTGTCTCGGAGGTCGTCAACCCCTCCCGGGTAATCCAACAAGTGTCCTATTTATCCACTTAAAGTAATCTGTAGGAGTGATAGAGCCACATTGTAATTTGGTCGCCGTTGCGTTGTCCAAATCATTAAGAGAACACGCAATAAATGGGTTAGAGGCTTGTTTAGACAAATAAAGAAAGGCATTAAAGCGGTCCGCTTTCAGTGTCCTATTTTTTCTAAATTCTGGCGCACTAGTTGAAAATTTGATGTTCAATTTCTACAAATACCTAAACGCGAACCGTCAAAACACTTGCACGGCCAGACCAGTCTAGAAGCAATTTGTTTCCAGCCAGTCGCCTTCATGAACGAGTTAATTAATCATAGTTATACCACTCGAAACGCCAGCAACATTGCGCTTTATAACCAAGTTTGAAAATGATCACAACAGATGTCCTATATAAACAGGAAATCATGAATGCAGCGGCGCGTTGTCGGCAGCATCGTCCCTATACTACGTGACAAAATGTTCATGAACTGAGTCTAAAACGGCTCACTATAATATATCGGATATTTATTACTTTTTTTTAAACAGTTTTAGTGCCGCACAGAGGCTCTCGTTTTAAATTAGTTGTTAATTATTATGCAGGGATACGAGTTCTTTGAAACTGCTTTAATGTGCAGCGTAATGTCAACAGTTTGGTAGTGAAGGGAGTAAAATTAGTTGCGTGTGGTGTGCGGTAGCAGGCAGATGGGCCCGAGGGGGCAGGCGCGGGGGAAGGGCGAGGCCAGGGTACGCAAATAGCTGTGACCCGGCCGTTGACTCGGTTTATCCTAATCCGTCCTACTACTCTAATTCGTCGTGGACTATAGCCGAACTATCCGACATATGATAGGAAATTATGTCCAGTCATAAAAGGACAGTGAACATTTTATTTGCCTTCTAAATATTTGTCTGTCCTTCTGTAGTAGAAAGTACATAAAACAAACACAGAGACATATTTGTCCGAAAACTAATAAAACAATGTATGATATTTACTTATTGTAAATCAAGTGAGATGAAAGGAACTACATCCCTCCGTAGATCGTTGTTGGCGCTGGTCTTCCAGGTTATTTGTGTACATGCACCTGCGCGGGCGCACTTCAGACGCAGCTTTTGCCTATAATCGTTCTGCATACCATTCTAGTTGTGCATCAAGGTTGATTCCTTAAAACAAGAACTTTGTATTTGCAATATATAAAGTTCTGTAACAATTTATTCTTCAAAATTATTCAGGGCAAATGTATTCACACGTTCCAGAAACGTAGACCGCGGCCTGCCGTCTAGACGAAGGGTATAAACAAACTATGAGCTTACAATAAACACACACATAAAAACATTTGATATTATCACCAGCCATAATGGTATTATGTAATAACCAAAAATAGGAGACATTTGGAGAACGAGTGTTGTAAAGGAAAAAAGTTGTTATAATTTATTTACAATAATGATGTTTGACTGGTGCTAGGAATGATAAGATAGTGTAGGTATAAGGGTCCGAAGTTGGATTTTGTTTTCGGAGAAATTACTGTGCTGATGGGCACGTAGGCAGTAAGGACGGATCGTCAATTTTGGAAAATGTTATGAACTTTTTTGAGCATCTGTGGTCCAGTTGGTTGGATACTTGACTTGTAACCGGGAGGTCGCGGGTTCGCGTCCGGCTAATGAATGTGTTCCAATGGGACTCTTTTTCAGAGTACGGTAGCAGTACGGTGAAGGACAACATCGTGATGAAACCCGCACACCATCAGGAGTGTGAACCCTATAACGGCGATGAGCTCACCCCCTGTCACGTTGGGTTAAATACGCTTGGTGAACTGTGGGCATTTGCTTTAGCAAGTGCCTCTGCCTACCCTGCTTTGGAATTAAGGACGTGAGGTGTATACATATACATATTTTTTTTTAACACAAACATTTCTTGTTGAATTCTCACCAGTCACCACATTACCACGAGACTAATAATATATTTCTTGGGTTTAGTGATAATCATTTAAAACGTACCTATATCAATTATAATAAATTCAAATGTAAGTACTTATTATACTTTCAGTATTGGTTATTTTATAGTTCCAGTCCGGTGAGTGAACGGCCCATGCGCGCCAATCACTTGAGTCACCAAATTTCGCCTTGCCTTACATACCGAGCAGGAACTAAACAAATAAAGGGAAGGGACATTAAGTATACCCACTCATTTTAGCACCGCTTCATAATTCACAGTGTGCTAAATCGATTTTGGTTTAAGGACCTAACAACAATGTTGGTAGGTAAGTAAGTACAAGTACGTACCTTTGAAATCAGCTTGCAACGTCTACAGTCCCCTAATGAACCGTCTCTTTACTCCAAATCCTGTTCAAAAGATACCGCAACCGTACTAATACAGGATTATGGTAATGTCGTGTACAGCATTTATAGTCGTCAGACCCTCAATGGGTCGGCCGGCAGCGCTGGTATGCTCTGTTCAAACCAACTCATTCATAATTCATGCGCCAACCCAAAACAACTGAACATTTTTCATGAGCCTTTGAAAGCAATTCGTTGCTTATACTGGTGACCTTAGAATTTTTAATTCGTTGATCCTTTTTAAATAATCGAATTTATTTCGTTTCGTAATTTTATTTTGAATCCGCTCGCCGCCGCCAACCTGAACTGCGCGGACTGCAAGTGGTATTGCTCTAATTTTCAACTTTACTGAACAACCCAGCAAACCAACTAAAACTTTCGACGATCTCGTTAAGCCTTTTCGTCGATGCAGCAAAAATTGAAAAATATTTCCGTGAAAGTACTTAAATATTTCCTAAGACTTCATATTTCAAGTTTCCTCACAACAATGTTGTAAATGTAATAACTCGACAGCGGCGTTCCCGACTGTCATAAAAGTAATTAAGTAAAAGATATGAGTGTTGAAAGGCGGCGCAAGCTGCCTGGGGACAGCTCGCCTACGTGGCCTTAGCTAGGTATGCCACAGCTTATCCGGTTAGCTCCACCTGTCAAGTGCAGATAATGTAAGTAAACCAAACCTATTTAATATAGCAGTTATCGAAAATTACATAATGGGTTGCATTATTGTTTTAAAGTGAAGACAGTTTCTACTTGACAGTTACAATTCGTTATAGAAATTTTAAATGTAGGAAAATAAGGGTAATGAATGGATCCACCAACAGACTTCGATATTATACCGTGTCTCAATAGTGTGGTGCGTGATAGCTTGCTAATGGTAATAACGATTTAAAAAACTAAAGAACAGTGGTTGTATACGTATAAAATTAAAGTTGTATTATTACATACTCTAAGCAAATATTTCAGACAGATTATGTTCAACTTGCTCATCATCATCAAGTTCTTTCAGATGTATTATTTAAACAAATTACATAAATAACCTTGTACCGTAACATGCCTATCCCTCTATCTTCGTAATAAACTTAGAAATGATAAAGCTGGAAGATACACCTTTGTGCTCAAATACGTCTCTAACTAGAATACAATTTGTAATCAACAGACTTTGAGCTAAGACAACAAGACATTCCAATGACATGTACACACAGATTAGTCCGCAACAGGAGTGCGAGCACATTAGTAGAGATAACAAGCTGAACTGGTCAGAGAGACAATGCGCGATAGGCGTACCAATACTATGCTACTACATCTCACTTGTCAACCATTACGCGTTTAGTGTCAACGTTTTAAAGGCCTTTGTCCAACAAGGTAACTGAGCATATGAAACAAACCACGTATAATTAAGGTAAAGAAGCACCACTTAAACAGGTACCTCCCTATAATTTTAACTAACTACGCAAGCATTGTATTCTACTTTACTGGGAATATGCCGCTCGAAAATGAAGAGAGCGCCTGGTCGACGTGGAAACTTCTAGTAAAATGAATTTCAGATTTTCCCAAATCCAAGTGCGAGTTGTGTGTGACAGACTTCTCAGCTGGGTTCATGTCAGAGGCACGCTTTCAACTCGAGGGTTCACACGCTTTGTTCTGAAACAATGACTCTCTACGTTCTTTTTGTTTTCATTCTGACGACCTTTGTTGATAAATCAACAATATCGCTACCATAATGGAAGAAATCTCGCAGCGTGAGATTTTCAACTCGTTTAATTTTACTTACTTGCATTTTGCAATCGACATCTATGGACCGTTAATGTGAGCTTATGGTTACATTGTGTGTAATATGTGCGAAATCGTATCGTAAACTAAAATTTTTTATAAAAGTATGAAAATTTGTATTTCTACAAAATCATCATTGATCAAGCGAGTGTTTGTATTTCTTACTGATTAATAGTTATGAAATCATTGAATCTAACGAAGATTACGATTAAACGAGGTTGCAGTCGTAAACATTCCGCTTCATACATCTTCCACGATCTTGCGGCAATTTTATTCGCAGTTCTTCCCACGTTTCTCCTCGGTAATGAATTAGATTACGTCACTTTCGCACTGTCAACAAATCAAATACAGGAATGTTTGCTGAATACTTTTTAGCAAAATGTTCACTGTGGTTACGAAGACCATAGAGATATGGACTGTGTTGTGAATCAAGTCTGAGATCCATCATCGCATGGATCGCATCCGAACATATCCGCGAAGCGAACACAATTGCTGAAGCATGACAGTCGATTAGCTAAACATAAAGAACGACCCATGCACATGATATTAATACCTATTTGTTTTTATATTTTATAGACATAAGATGAGTGAAACAAAAAACAGCATTATTTACTTACTACAAAAAAAAACTTATTTATTATGTCTCTGTATACATTAACAACAAACTATAAACCCTTTTACGGCTTGTAACATTTACATTACATAGTACAGAGTAGTATCCGCTAAACGTCTAAAGTTAGTTGTTCGAGATAAGTACCTGCTTATAAACTATTAATTTTACGACTTGAAAGAGCAAATTTAACAATTAAAGGAGCAAATTCCGAAGGAAACTTTTAAATACCTATAAACTTAACGACATTTTTCTAATTCCAATTTACTTCAAGAAGACAGTCATGTCGGCTTCTTAACAATGATGGATGGAAAATAGATAAACTTTGATCTGAAGTAATCCCCACGACGCGTGAGCTAAATAGGTCTCAATATTGTCTGACCTAAACCCTTACGTCACAGGTGTGTTATAAAGGTTATCTAGACTGTAACTGTATGCCTGTTGACATTTTGGTTATGGGTATAGAGAAACCAAGCAGCGTCTGTGTCTCAGAGGCCGGTTCTGGAATTCTTTAACCTTCGCCAGTCGAGACTGATTGTGCAATGAGCCGACATATCTACCTATACTGTATTGTATTCGTGGACAAATTGAGCTATACATTAATCATATCTGAACTAGCTGTACTTGGAAATATTCTTGCAGATCAGCTCATTTTGTAATCCTATACTAACTACTAGCATTGCTGAATTAAGCGGTGACAAAAATAGCAAAGAGATTATTATTATTATTAATGGTATGTACATGATATCAATCAAAATTCGGTACCACTTTCTTAACAAGTAGGTAACATGTGAATGCTAGATAGAGTAGTCTTGTCTGTGTTACTTTCTAGAATGTTTTAGTTAGTTAAGTACCTACCTACAGTCGATAAAGTTTTTTGCTTCTAATTTTACATAACAGCTGTTGATGTGCCATTGTTAGGTTGTACCTACTACGAAAAAATCATAACACAAGATTACGTAAGTTCACAGGCCTATTAAATTGCGCAAAAACATAGTTACACTTCAGATACTTATGTCTACGTCCATAATCCCTAATGAGGAATTTTCTGAAAAAAAAACATCTGTCAAAGGTAGTGGGTAACGAAAGAGATGCAACTATTATATTCTATGATTGTTCGTCTTCGGTCTCGCTCGTTTGTGTAATTGTTTTTAAAGAAAACTCCTCATTGCAAATCGATACCTCGTTTTCAAGGCAGTATTTAAAAATAACTTCTATTATAAATTGACAACGGCAAACACAGCTGAAGAAAAGTCAGAGAGCATATTTTGGCATGTTTCATTAGTTACTAAACGATATCCACATCATATTCCATATCCCTTGGATCATTACTTGGAAATGAGAATAATTTCTTGTTAGGATAAAAAACGTTGCCTTATCTACAAGGTACTTACCAACTTTAATTGTGGCAAAGAATATCGAAATAACTTAAATGAATTCCGACTATCTATCACTTATTTTATACGTATGCCCAATGAACAAGCCGACATAATTATCAGGTCTTATCACAGAATATTTTACTGAATCTTTCCCGATTATTCTACTGATAAAGACTACGCTTACTTGGAGATACCATTATAATATTTAAAACGTTTAAACATACACAAATATATAAAAGAGAAAAGTAATCATAACAAATCATGATGTATTTCAACAAGACACTGATCCTTTTACATCCTAGTGCAAGATGCATTAATTACGAGACAACCTACGCATCCCACCCAACCAACACATACAAAATGGAGCACACTGTAGGCCCCTCAACTCGCAACATGCAGATTCAGAACTTGTCCCTCGAGTTGCATATACGTAGGCTGGACTTAGAAACTACGATCTCACACTTAAGCACTAAACATGTTATGAAAAGTAGGACCAGTTAGACTAATGTACAGATACATTTCGAACCACCACGCAACGCCAACATCGCGTCATGCTAATTACGTCTACTCCTCCAGTATTAGTTGTACGTACTGTAAGTGTCGCATATCGATATAATTATTATTTTGGATATGATTTAGTTTCTAGAGTACAGTCAGACATTGCTGGAGGGATAGACTGCTGACGCTTTTCGAAACAACACAGGAGATTCGAATTATGAATATTTCCAATTATTTTTTCTATGAGAATTTTGATAAACTAGTAATTGAAAGCTCGGCGGAAGTGTGCTAGACTATACTACATATACCTATATAATACGAGTATAACTGTAACCGGAACCAACACTTAACACTAACTAAATATTTCTCCAAAAGTGCCGTATGTAATTCAACGAAACTGAAGTTTTTGCAATTTTGCGAAAAAGTCTGTCAGTTTGTCATGAGTATGACAATGTTTATTTAAGTTTTTTTACGTATGATAATATTTTGAAAGCGCTTTACTGAACAAAATATCGTGTGTAAACTTACGTAATACCATAAAAAACACAAAATAAACCAAAAACAATTATCAATGAAATTTTGCATCCGGAATATCCTAAAGTTATATTTGTGCCGACAAATGTAATCATGACCAATTAGTAATATACTGAACTAACTCCAATTTAAAGTAAATTTTATTAATTACGCTATAGCATGTATAATGTTAGTAGGTAGGTAATTGTGCAATATCAATAAAAAATGTATGACAAAAAGAAGCTATGAAACTACTTTTACTTACATTCTATAGTGATAAATCAGAATAAGAAAGGAGTTTATGCCAACTCCTGCTCATCTGTCAGTCATCGAAGGAAATTATTCAGGTTTAAAATAAGTGCCAACTGACTGTACATACATTTAACAGACCTGTGTGTGACAGGAGATTGCGTATGATGACCTGTTTGTTTGATGTATAGTCTCCACTGCATATAAGGTCAGTGTGGGTTACACAATATCTAACAGACTAGGACTTGTATCACAATACTATCCAATTCTGAAGAGCTCTACCGTAAATGGCAGCAAAGCTTGATATGGGTGATGTGGTCATCAATCTACCAGTATTTCATTGTTGAAGTGCTGAAATCGATTTCGTTCAGGAACTTGTCATAACTAATTGTGTTACGACTTCATCGAATGCATTAGAAATTACTACTAAAATCAGTAGTCGTAATTAAAAAAACTTTAGATTTTAATTCAGAGAAAAATATTGGACTATATGTAGATATTATTTTCTTAGATCAGATCCAGAATATCCAGTTGTGACTAGTATGTCCATACGTCGGAAAACATGGCCGTTCTTTGTTTGTCGGCAAGAGGTGTATATTGGTGTTTGAGTGGTATCTGAATGTGTTGTGTGCAGTCTACTGCCGCCGGCGCTAACGTTTGAGAAACCACTTCGTTTATGAACGCTATTGAACAACGTGCATTATTCAGTGGCAACATAATACCAGCTGTCAACGTTTGGAACAATGAAACAAATGAGGAAAAGAGCCATTAACTTATTATTGGTTCGGTTCCCAGCATTTAAATTACCTACACAATAAAATGCCATCTCACGATGCATCTGCCAGCAATGCCGTTGGTGAAGTCACTACGAACCTACCACTTGCTTCTTTATTTCACCTTCACAGATTGGATCAAGCGTCGATGGTGCTGTTTGAATTAATAGCTAGGTAGGTACATAATATATTGCAAGTGTACAGTACGCCCACGTTTCAGCCATACAAGGTAATCTTATCTAAATACTTTTAAGGCCTTTTCTCGAAGTGTTTCCACAGTCAAAATATTCGAATTAATTAACTGGAAAAGATGACACACTAGCCGACATGCTGTGTTGTGCCTGACACCGCCGAGTGAGCGTGGGCGGGTAGAATCGAAATACTAACTTATTACGCAAGTGTTTGTCAATGTAAAGCCAGTTTTACTTTTCAATGTGTCTATAATATAACAATAGTGATTATTATTAGAGATGAGCGAAAACAGGTCCTGAGTTATGATAAGACAACTTTTGTAAAGACATTACCATCTTAAATTGTTACGTAATTGAATTAAGATTTATCTAGTTCTAGCTGGCCCGGTACGTTATTTGTCAATATGCATTGCTAATTTCCACTCCCCTTCTTACCCCCTTAGGAGTCAAACCGCACAGTTAGATCAAAAGTGACACAAAACAAAATGTGTCATTTAAATTTTTTAAAATTAAACCTTAATATAAAAGATACAAAACTCAAATTACAAAATTAAACCCCAGACCCAATACTACAATGTTTCGTATTGAGTCGTTTTTATTCTAACTGTGCGAAATTTCGAAAATACCTTACTTATCTCATGTGAACATCTTAAATTTGGTTTGCGCTGGGCGTTGATAAGTCAGTTCTGAATTAATCAGTCAGGACTTTGAGTTTTATATATATAGAGATGATTCAATAATTTTGTTAACCGTAAAACAGAACTAACTTCAATTTCATATAAGTACGTGACGTAAAAAAAATTAAATATTCATTTCCCACAAGTGGAAAACTGGCACAAAGATAACTGGCACAAAGAACAACACTACTTGACAAAGTGCTTTTTTTTTTCAAAGCCTCTATCCGCACTCGCAGCTGGTTGTACCTAGAACATTCCGCATGTGTTGTGGTCGAACTGAGTTGTCAGATTTGTATTAGATAAGATGAATGTTTAATTAACTTGAACGGTGAACTTGGCTCATTGACCCCATTTCATTCGCTCTGTAACTACGCGTAATGAAGCCAATCCGATTTAATCGAACAAAGGCAACACGATTCTAATGTATTCACCATAAGTATGTATCTATCCAACTACAGCGTACATGTGAACACGATAAAGGTTTCGAAATACAGTTTCGTGCGATATATAAGGCACTTACAATAAGGCACTTGGTTACAATGCCATATTTTCGCTTTATGTAATTATTCATTCATCTTATTGTGCCTCTCTGTACAGTTACTTTTTTGAATGACTGAATGAAGGAATGAATACTTATTTAAAGCACGCACAGTATAAATACTCATATGCCATAATAGTAAGTATTAATACCTATATTAGTATTAGGCCCCAAATATTTACTTTGTTAAAAACTTTGTCAAAACCTTCGTAAATATTACGAACATATTTCTTTAGGCGTAATTAAATATGTAATAGAGTGTCAAAAAGCATAACAAAATCAAAGTACCCGATACTTTTTAACATGGATTCATTACTATAGAAAACGTATACGGTTTAATGATCATACTTATCTGTGTGTGTAATCAAATATCAATCTATAACAAGTTTGTTTGTGGGTATCATTCTCAAATCAACAGCATGTCTGCCTATAATAGAAACCACGCAAACACAATATATTTATATCAGCCAAAATATATTTACTACACTGGTATTATAAAGATTATCATAAATTACACACCACATAATTTCCTAGTTCTTGTTTTGTTTTGTTTGTAGTTAGCTCCTCGTCCGATGGTCGATCGTGTGCCGCGTGCGCCTGCGCAAGTGGCAGGCCGCAGCTTGGCTGAAGCGCCAGGCTTACCGTTAGACATGTGTCATAAGGTGTCCTCGATTCAGCTTCGAGCTCTGAGGTCATATAACTTGTTCACGCGTATCCTTGTACAATATCGTTAATTTTGACGGAGGTGGCACCGAGTTTCGAGAAACTCGCATTTTCGAGAATTTACTTTTACATTATAATCATATGGTTAACTTACCAAACGGGGTAGGCAGAGAAATTCGGTTAAGAATATGTTCACGTTAATGTGGTGAGACACGGATGACACTAAAGTCTTATAAAATTTTCGGGGAGTACGTATATGAGATCCTTACTAAAAAAAAGGAATGGTGATACATACATACATAGATCTAAAAAAGAGTCCCCGCATTGACGCGGACCGAAGACGATGAATTGCAAGCCGAGTCTCCCAACTACTAGGTTAACGATGCTTCTGAATTAGTTTACACTTGATAACACTGATCCGTTATCCAATGATGCACAATTTCAAATAAATTGGATGACGTCATCGAGTACTTGGAAAAACGATGATAATAATTCGCCAAAAAGTTTACCATCACCAACTATGTACTTGTTGACTGATAACATTTTTTTAATGTTTTTGAACTTACACGAAATTCCTTGTCAGTAACAACCTATTCTCTAAATTCTTTTGATCTTTGTTACTTCATACAAATAGTGCAATGATTCACAACATAACTACTTACTCATAGGTCAGTCTTATTTTTCTGTAAACGGCGTGAGCAATGGTTTCTTTGCACATAATGTGAATAATGAAGGTCATCACACGAACAGGATTATTTTCATCGTCTCAACTATAATTTTTCATCCAGGAAGAACGTATATAACTACAGCTGCGCAAGTCTTTTAAAGTATTTAAACCTGCGTAATCGCCGATCGTGTGGATTTACCTACTAATAATGTATCTGCCGCGGCTTGTATTCTTGACCCACACAAACACAGAGCAGATGTTGTAGAGAGCTCGTGCCAAATCATTGCTATTGTTAGACACCTAGCGTAGGTAAACATGTGTTGCTAATGCGACTTCTACGCGATATTTAGCTTCTCTAATCAATCTAATATTATGATAGCGCTAATTTTAATGCCGCTTCAAGACAGTTTTTTTGCGGCAACGTGCTCCCAATTACATGTTTGCTGAACGACATCACCGCTGCAGACCGACGAACGCAAACATTCGATAGGCGGTATCGTTTTTAAAATCATAAAAATAGGCAGTAGGTAGTCATGCGAAATTGGAACACAGCAATCTCCTTTATCTGTCATCGAGCACTGAGAAATCCGATATTCTTACCTGACGATATGGAAAGGCAAGGGAACCGTTTGTTTATGTATGTTATTTCCTGAACATAGAGATCTAAAACTTGCAGTAGCGTTCGAAGTCTTTGTTGTCCCGCTTTTGTAAGGCTTCGGACCAAGTGCATTCAATATTAGTTTACTCATTGCTATTTCTTGGAAAAGTTCGTTGTAGCTGTATCTACCAACACATAATTCAAATAAACAAGTGCACGTCTGAGTCAAGACAACAGAATGTCTTTAAATGTTAAAGTTAATGCCCTTATAGTAAATAGTCATTAGATATTATGCATACAACAAATAATGATAAAAGCGATACATTTCGTCATTGTTGTCTGCTTTGTGCTGAGACACTGAGTACTTTAGATAGGTATTGTAATAAGCTACAAAATAGAAATATCTAGCCGTGTTTACCCCCAGATAGCCACTTTGCACTGACGTTGATGAATTACTATTCCAATGCTATTCCATTCTCAATCTTATGCTGATAAACATAAAATCACAAATGATGCATTATTAAATTCTTAAGAAATCTGGATATCGTATCCAAAAAATATGCAGGAAGATTAGTAATATTAGTATACATGTCTTTGGGGGTTTTCGTCTGAGATTTAACGTTATTTAAAATGGAGGACAACAATATTTTTTTGTGTTTAAAATTTTAATTGTGTATCACATCGGCATGTCACGTCACCGCCACGTCTACACGTGTGTACGACGATGCATTGTGATGCTATAACAAGTCTGGCTTATCGGCAGGAAGTGGTTCACTTTATTATTCGAGTCGCGCATCATACGGCTGCGGCGGTTGTCCGTCCTCCTACAGTCATCGACAAGCCAAGCTAAACAACTTGACCAAGGTCTGAGCTGACGTTTCATAGTAACCTCAAATACGCAAGCTCATAAACCATCAATCTTGGGTAGAACGCCAACAATACCAGGATAATTGCCTCCACTGTCCTCCACACCACAATACCACTAACGGGACAGTTTTGATACCATCTTCCTTTAACTATATAGGTTCAATAATGCAAAAATACATTGCTATTCGACACGCCCGTCGAACAGATGTGAAATTTCTAAACAAGAAGTCATGGCAAAGCAATAAACATAGTGAGTGAAGGATAGATAAACGGTAAATGGTTAGTTATAACAGATAGGGCTGGCTGGTACAATTGTTTAATGTTTTCTTTTTCTTTTCTTTTTTTAATTCAACAGTGTCGTGCAGTGTTCGGTCCGCGGGCAAGCCGGTCCCGGAACAGGTTTGCAAACAAGGAGCAGCGGGTCAACAACTCACATCGCAGATCGCCTTAATCTGCCCACTACTAAAGACAAGTGTAGCAACAACACCCACTTCGCCTCAACATCTGCAGCTTAAGAAAATCCAACTGCGGTCACAGCAGTAATATCGCAGTCTGCGACAGTAGGTACCTATATTGTTATGCTGAGACGGGGCCTACTACGTTGGATGATCGGTTTTTTTCCACCCACACGTAACATCCTTTAAGATGATCAGTGAAATTTAAATGGCTCGTGCAAGCTGCGCTGGCGCAGTGGCTTCACGGGCCATTATCTGCAGGCGTTTATTGTATCGTCATATTTATGGGTTATTGAAGACATGTAGCTTACTGTACATGTTTATGTCTTACATACAGTCATCATACAACAACTGAAAATATTTCGAATCATAATGCCTAACAGCGGTTCATTAAATTAAAATATTATGCAATATTAAGAACCAATTCATTGACAAGCGTCACGAGACACGAGTTTTTTTAAAATTGGTAAGAAGAACTGTCCAATTATTTGCCGGTGAATGGAGACGCAAAGCTTAAAGTTATCTTAATTTTAGAGTTCAGTTCTTCTGAGTTTGTTCAAGCTTGCACATTCTCACTTTCACGAGCTGGCTTGGTGACCGCTTTAAAAGAGATGCTCCCCTTGGATGAAACTGCCGACGGAACTGGAGAGGCATGCATCCATGTAAAATAATATGTTGATGAAGAACAAGCTTAGGTTCATTATTAGGTAGATTATTTTTCCCCACCAGTTTATAGAATCGTGGGATCGCAGCAGGTCCCAAACGAGGCTTTACGGATCTGGTTCCGATCAAGTGAGTATCGAATTATTTCAATGGTGAATGAAAGAAAGTAAAGGCTCTACCGAGTAACAAGTAGGGCTTCGTTTCTACGCTTTTTAATACTCGTAAAGAGGTTTTCGTTATGTTTTGAATGAACGGTCACTTTTACACAAGCAAACTAAAAGCTAGTTCCGAAACCCATATTCTATAAACGAAAAAGCCCTAAAGGACCACTTCACGTTCTTTCGGCGTATATTGTGTTGAGGTTTTCCAGAGTACTTCTTTGGTCCCGGTATTTTAATTTCAAAACTCCTATGTAACATTTTCTTCCCCATATAAATCTCGATAAAAACATATATGTTTCCATAATTGGGCTATAGAAATAATATTGTGTGTGGAAATACTGTATTGACAACTGGAGAAGCTGACGATTTTATGATAAAGCAAATTATTCGTTCGCTCTATAAAATCAATGCTTTTTTTGTATTTATTAATTACCGTACTTTGCAAAGAACTAATAAATTATTATCATTATTATATTTCTAAACCGACAAAAAAAAATCTAGGTATAACATATTTTTAGAATAAACCGACACAGCAAGTGAGAATGTGTGTAAAACCAAATGGTTGTTTAATATAGAATTTATGGCCCGATGCAGTCAGTGGCATGAGTCGAAACAAATGGTAAGAAAAAAAAACATGAAAGCCCGTCTAGTTACAGTGTTGAGATGTCTGTGGTGTAGAGAGCGCCGGATGAGCCAATCGCCGCCGCGGCTGGTGAGTCACGCACATGCGCGTACGCAGCACTCCTGCACTTGCAACCACAAACGACGACGACGAATATTCTGTTGTGATTCAAATAAAATGATCTTAGTGCCTGATGCAATACGGTACTTTGGGCATATACTCTACTTCTCTATCTATAAGTACCTTTATATAGTTTACAACGTCGTTATGAAAATATATACCTAATTACCTACCTATAAAATCAGTGCAGAGCAATATTTCTTATATGTATTAGACAAGAATCTATTCTTAACTCTGCATACTACAAATTATATTAGAATCATAAAATATTTAATAACTTTAGTGAGCTAGGTGCTGGCTAATGAAAAGTCAAAGTAAACTAACAATTTACTTTACTGATAGATATTTAGGTTTGGTATTTACAATCTATTGAGAACCTGAACCAGCACGAAATATTCGAAAAAAAACATATTTCGAATAAAGTCTTTGGAGAATAAATATAGAACAACGGTTTATAGTTTATTGCTCTCGATTTCGAAAAACAGTAGCTAAGCGAATGAAACCGCAGTTTAACCACTAATATCCACAACCTACTATAAACTTTATGCTTTTGAACTACCACTAAGCAATATTTTCCATCTGTCACGTCAATGTTTGTTGAATCAACTTTTTCACGCGATGGCATTTAACAGTTACACAGCATTGTGCTTTGCTATATTGTTGTGACCTGCCCTTGATAAGCTTATCTACAACACACAATACAACAACCATGGCTACCTCAATGTCAAAGGTAACTCAAACATGCCAAATGCCGTGCCGTTGCAAGATTGCTGCACGAAAATGCGACGTATCGTCTACCCGAGTATGCTTACATATTGTATTATATACATGAAATGTTACAAACTACCTAATTTCCTGCAAAGTATACCTATCACTGAACCCACTTTAGTAAATGATTTGATGTCCTACGTACAGTTTTTGAAATGTCGGTGTGTATGTTATGTTTGTTACTTCTTCACGGCCAAAATTCTGACCGGAATTTAACGAAACTTTTTGGAAACATTATAACCTGGATTTAGACACAATTCCCATCGAACACCGCGGGACAGGTAGCTTTAGTGCAAACATTCTCAAAAACACAAAATATTCTCATCTCACTTTCATTATTCAAGTATGCTCTATTGTAGACCACATTCGCTGCTTAACAGCATGTAGGATAGTAGTCAAACGCTTGTGCATCATCTTTTAAAAAAAATGGTTTCTGGGGTGGATGACCATTACCTACAGTAGCGATATTTTCTTTTGTTTTTCTTTTTGCAAGAAAAATTGAGGCTTTATAAATTGAAAGGGTAATAAATGGCTCGATCATTCCTTTAGCACTTACACCCCACAAGCTGCTTTTATGTAATGAATAAAGGGTTAAGTTATGTTATAAAAGAGAACACAATTTTTATTAAGAATAATTTTGTAAAAAGGCAGGGTGGTACACACATCAAAAGTGTCTAGGGATCAAGAACATTTTTAGCTCTAGAAAAATATAATTTATTTAAATCAAATCTAATCTTCTGGATTGGTCTCGTACCTAATTACCCATGCCTGTATCAATGACTTGTCACCACATTTTGAATAAATTATTTATTTTTTTACAGTTTTTGTAAAATATATTCTTGATTGCAATCTTCTAAAATGTACTTGATCCCTAGACACTTTTGATGTGTGTAGTTAAACATTTGTTCATTGAGTATTAACAACAGTGTTGTATTAACAAGTATGTTTCTGACTAAGCTATGTATCTAACTTAAATTAGATTTTCTATTATTAACTAAGTTCTCTTCAGAAATGTTTCGTAAAATATCCCTACCGGACTCATGTTATGTTAGTGTCCAATCAGCATACATGAAGCTCATTACAGAATACTGAATGTTTCCATAACAATTCTTATCAAATTCAGTCAAGTTGTTATTGCGTTATCGGTTGTAATAAACATCTACTTTCTCGTACATAACATTCATAGAATTACCTAATATCCACATATTACCTTCTGCAACCGTATTAGGAAGTAAATTAATGAGTAGGAAGTGTTTATTTAATAGTCGTAGGTAGGTAGTTTGTTCTTCTATGCATAACAATTGCTCTAGTTCTACTCAATTGCATTAGAGTTAATTGCATTTATTGAGGAAAGTAATGTATTAAAAAGGCTTATTATGTACAGTTTATATTCTATTACGGACGAACGTAAGGTTGTAGATGGAAAAAACTAGGCTAGAAGCATCCACAGTTGCACAGTGTCCCCAACACTGCATTCCTTAAGTCCTAAGCTGAAATACAAGCTCATCCTATTACGTGTAAACAAACATACCTACATTAACTTCCCCTTACTATTACGATAAATATGGTTGCTGAGCCTACTTACCTATATTGTAAAGTAGGTTTATTTAGGTTGTTTTCCAATCTCCCTACTCCCATTTTTAATTAGCGACTTATTATTAGGATGGCCACCTATTACCTACGTTTTATTCCGTTCGATTGAGAATTTTGATACAATATTTGGTAACCAAATGTTGCATTCTAATAGTGAAAGAATAAACAAAATAACTCTTGTAGTTTTCGTGTTTTTTCCTTACAAAAATACACATATCTTTCCTCTTTCTAATATTAGTAAGAGTAGGTTAGGTAGAGCACAAAAATATCTTCTCATACTCTATAGTTTAGACTAGCATATTGGTGTGTAGGTAGGTATGTGTAGATCGGATTAAATCTTTCACGGTTGGCCGGCTGTCGACAGCTCACTGCCCATCTTCATATTAATTCCCTATAGATAGCTGATGTAGAGTTCGCTGTATAACTAACACGATTGGGTTACCCTGTTTCCCATCTATCGATATTTAGCACGGCAGAATTTAAAAGTTAATATGGTACACGTAAATCTGGATCAATACTGGCCTTATGTGAACCGATACAATCCAGAAATTCTATTCTTCGAGTACGTTAACATATGTAAGCGACTTCAAAAAAGAAGTATTTCTCAATCCGGCCGTATACAGGCTGTATAAGGACCCCGAGCAATGGTCTTATTAATTGGCAAATGAAGAAAATTTTGTTCATTTCCCCCCATTGTCGCCATGATAAAAGTTGTTCGTATTGCCGAGTCCAACAACGTTTCTAAAACCATTGCTCGGGGACATTTTACACGCAGTATGTGTTTTTTTATGTTTGTTCGCGGATAACTCCGTTGTTTCGGACTGACTTTTGTGATGAAAAGAAGATGTTTCCAAGGTGGTCCCGTGATAAGGAAATTAGGGTATGATGATCGCAAACCCGATAAATTGAGGGGAACTTTAACAAATGTATTCGCTTTTTTCTTTAAAATTATTTGTTGTATTATATTGCGATTAGACTATTATTAATAGACTATCCATTTGGCTTTGTATGAACGCTTAATTATACGTATACTTCAATGTTTGTTTCTGTAAGTACGTACAGAGTACAAGTTGAAGGTCACACACTTACCTATAGGTACTTCTACAATGAATAGACAGTAAAAAGAATACAAAAGGTACCTCTACTAAGAAATATCTCCTTTGTGAAATAATGTGAGCGGTAAAATTTCTCGGCTAGATAATGTATTAATAACACCTTTAATTTTCATTGCAAACACTTGTCTGATTGTGACTTATTGATTCGCAGCTCGTCATTAGTCTTCCATAATGATTTTGGCCTACTTTTTATATAAAAAAAAACTAGACAGGAGATATTCTCAAAGTAGATTACAAGCGTAAAACGTGTAAGGAGTTTTTTGCCTCCTAAACTGCCAGTATCTCCATTCACTATAACTGCCATCTATGGAGATGTCCGTTAATCGTGATTTGCCAGAACTTTTTTTCACATCCGGCCGTAATAAACAATACCCAGCGTTTTATTGATCTTCTAAACCGCTTTATCACTGTTACACGCTTTGAACCGCAGAAAATTCAAGCTTGTTTGCAATAAATATATGTATTTGTCTATTTGAAAAAAAATGTCTTGGTAACTGGATTTTAATTTGGTATTAGGAACAATTACTGGCTTAGTATTATGTAATGTAAATGCTGCCTGATCTAACTTATGTAGACAGTAGGTAAACTTATAGATAATTTCAGTATGCGGACTCATTAGTGTCACTGCGCAGCTTTTGTTTCCAAATCGGTAATGTCCATTGAATGCCATTATATTGGCATGACAATGCTAATTCTCATGTAGATTGCCAGTGGATCGATTAATTCTACTGACTGCCCAGTCAGGATATTAAAGCATTCTATAAAGGCGTATTAAGGTCGTTCGTTCTTTGTTGCAGCTCCTATATAAATGGTAATACGAGTCACATTGCAAGTTCAAAGCACAATTTAATTAGATTGTTGGTGCCCTGGCAGTTTCTTTCTTCGATGTTGTTTGACGAAAATTTTTATTGAAATTTATTAAGTAACCGTTACGACAGTGGAAAACGAATAACTACCAAGATATTAAATTAAACATATTTATTTCAGTAACAAAAATATATTATCTTGTTATTTAACAGATCATTGGAGCAGCCCCAAACTGGGTTGGCCGTTTCTTTGACAACCACAATTTTGTCCACATTAAGTTCTATCAATTTAAAATTTTAATTCGTAGTCTAATGTGGCCTAGGACCTATATACGTTAATCAGTGGCGTGCACTGGCTTTTACGACAAGGTAGGCAGTGATCCCCAAGGATTGACTCCTATGTATAGATAACTTGTCTTTAGGAAAAATAGGTCTACTATCTACTCACCCACAAAACACAGGACCTTCGTTAGCCTCTGTCGTGAGTACAATAAAAATAAAATCTAACAATAACTCTATTATTAGGTCGGGAAGCTACAATACTAAGGTAGGCAGTGTCTTTTTGCCTGTATGGTGTGCACGCCACTGACGTTAAAAGGTATAAGAGCAGAGAAACACTGATGATATATGTTGGAAAAACAACGTTTGCCGGATCAGCTAGTATAATATACAGGGTGGCTCATTTACAACGGGCAGTATGGGAAAGTCTCAAATTAAGACATAGGAAGCTCTGTTCTTAGGAACCATGTCGTCGATTTTAGTAACAAGACAGGACTGCACTCATTCATTTAAAAAAAATAAAACGATGTTCACTTCGAACTAATACTGAAATAAATGAAAGTGTGTGAAAACAATGCATTGTATACATTTTAGGCACCATGTTTCATAGCAACATTTACTGCTTAAGACCAACAGAATCGATCTCTTAATAGAAATAGTGTCAATTTTTTTGCCAAATTAACCGGTATCGATTCCCGAGTTGAGTACCTACAGTTACTAAAATCGATGACATGGTTCCTAAGAACAGACCTTTTTATGCCTTATACTTTAAAACTTTCCAATACTGACCGTTGCAAATGAGCCACCCTGCTCCTGCTGCCATACAGATCTATTAAGTTTTCGCAGATTTGATAGTACCGAGGTTCCTAGTTGTTTTTCATCCACTACCAACAGATTTTCGACGTCATCTTTTGTTATATTTGTGTATATTGCACTAACGAACATATTTACTACAATTTCAGTAGTGGTAGTTAACGAACTGTACTTACTTATAAGCATTTAAACATACGTCCGTAATAGTAACAGTTAATTAGACTTAACGGGCGAAATTCATGATAAGTAATTTTCTACAGTTGAACTGCTAATGATATACCTAGTTAAGTACGTTCCTAAGGTAGCTAATGTGCAAATATATTAATATACATACGTTATGACGCATATAATACGTACAAAACGTACCTGCAACTTATTGAAAACTGATCGATTCCTCGTGGTTTGACGCCGATAGCAGTTTTCCTGTTTCAGTAGCAATTAATTTTCTTCAAACAACCCTTTGTCCAAGGACATGTGAGAAGTGACTGTACAAATTCCTTACAATAACTGTAACAACACTCTATATTGTGGTAAATATAAATTAATAAGACAACCTGTAGTTTGAGCAGAAATAAATGTAGTGAATTGAATGGGGAAGCCCTTGTTTCTCTTAGTTATGAAAGATGGCGCTAGCTGCATTAATGGGGATTTATGTCAACGAAATGACTGACGTAAAGCAGTCAGTATTGAAGGCGGAAATGATTTTTTTACTGTTTGTTTAAGCTGGACCATTACCATAAGCGCTATTTTTTTATTAATTGAATTGAATTGTTTGTGTACATTTTACAAAAAGTCGGAATTTTGATTAATTAACCCAAATAATAACAAAAACGTACTAAGATATAATTGACAGAAGTCACCCTGGATGCCTACTGGCGACATCTAAATAAGAAATTATTGGAGTTTAAAAATTCCACATTGAGATTCTCGTTTTGTTATAGACTGAAAGAAACTCGCAATTAACACTTTTATGGACAATCGACTAAGACAATAGGTAGTTCTGTTGTTATCACGTGGACAGGTATAATGTGTGCACGATATCGTTAATAATAACAGGAAAAAGTTGCTTACCTATGAGGGAAGGACATGAAAGATATAATTCATTTCACAATTGAACAATAATTAAACCACCTTTAAATATCTTAGTCGTGTATCGACATACAATAACCTTGTAGTCGCTTCATACATCTGCGTCATCCAATGTAGATATCAATAAATCTTATGTAAAGTCAGTCATTCAGTCAGTCAGTCTTACAGTTTAAATGTTTATGTAGATACGCGCGCATCGTGAATTCGATATTATGGCCACCTACTAACTACCTTCTTCAAAGTATTTTCCATCCATGGTCAGTTAACCTGGTACTAACTGTACAGCTACTTACAATAATAAATTTACGCCAAGGCCGTTGCTATAGGTACGAACCTACTAGGTAAGGTGAGAGGTGAGCTCTATAGATGTTAAGGTAAGTACAAATAATAATAAAAAATATAAGTAATACATTTATTTCCTTCAAATAATATTGCAAGATATAAACAAATACACACGTCAAAAGTGTCTAGGGATCTAGTACATTTGAAGAAGATTGCAATCAAGAATATAAATTGTATTTATTAGATTTTTTTATGAATAAATTTCTATTCACGAACAAATACTTTTATATTTAATTTACAAAAAGTAGTTTTCATGACAAAATAACTGATCTTTATTTAATTTGGTCATTTACAAATTCAATGCTAAACATGTTTATTACGTTCAATATTACTAATTTTAGAATTCAGAAACATAAAATAGTTTCATTAACACACAAAAAGAACAATAACAACAAAAAATAAATACAAAATAGAAATACAGTATAATTGTATTATACTGTATTTCTATTTTACAGTATAATATAAATATACTGTATTTCTAATTTTCGTAATTTCAAGATTACGAATTCATTCATTGAATGAATTAGTAATCTTGAAATTACGAATTCATTCTGTATTTTACAAAAACTGAATGATTCGTAATTTATTCAAAATGTGGCGATAAGTCATTGATACAGGCATGGGGAATTAGGTAGGAGACCAATCCAGAAGATTAGATTTGATTTAAATAAATTAGATTTTTTTAAAGCTAAAAATGTTCTTATCTCTAGACACTTTTGATATACGCTGATAGAAGGAGTGAGTCGTTTTATTTTCGTGGGGAAATCGGGTAATGAGCAGTTTTTAAAGAAAATAAATATTTCAAAGATAATTGAAAACGAACGAGATGCAACTACTTTATTCCACAGAACAAACAGAACTAGACTTGCAAGCCGCTTACCACCTTTAGTCTGTCTCTTTTCCACCAAAACGTATGTAAAATGACTTTCCGTACTAACTTGACAGTTTGGATCCAATATATAAGTAACCCTGATACGCAGTGAGAGACAGAAGATATTGCCTCTTACTATTTCACTTCTGCATGTTTTTCATATTGTTGTCCCGTTTTATTCTTAACTTCCGTTTCGGATTGCCAGTCTAGTTGTTTTTGGTCTGATTTTTATTCTATGTATACTCGCTCATTTGTTGATTTTCTTTAAAGAAATCTCATACCAAATGGGTATAGTGGGTCCAAAGAACAAGACATTATTGAACAACAGCAGTTTGTTCGTCCTTTTCCTTCCCTAGGAAAAGTGGCAGAGAGAAACTAGAAACAAATCTATAGAACAAATAGTAATTAACCGGGAAATCCGATCGGTGCCTACCCTGGAATGTATACCAAATTGCGGCATGTTCTTATGCCTACCCTTCTGTGTATTCACGTAGTTATCTCTATGACATGAAACACAAATACCACTGATTGATTCCCTCATTCATTATCGTCTAACCAAAACCGCTGAGGCCACAGATTCTAAAATGTTGGTAGGTATGTAGCTTCCTAATGTTGTGTGTAAGTGATCGGATGTTTGTGTGTCACTAAAAAAAAACTACGATATATATCGAGCCATGACTGCCAACTTATCGTAAGCGACAAATTGTAAATTTTAAAGGAGATAGTTCTTTTTATATATTCTTGCACGTACAATGACACACAGATCTAAAATTTTAAAGAGAACTATATTGACCTATGATGTATAAACAAAATTTAAAGCAGTATGAAGCGTTACAGTTAAAAACGCCATTTGAGATGAAAAACACAATTTGTGAAAAATTGTCGTTACGATAATTCGGCGGTCATGGCTCGATATTTTAACGCAACTTTACAATAACAATACAACGGAATACCATGTAGGATGTAATTTATCCCGAAATTCCCAACGGAACCGGGTAAAACTACACCGCCCGGGTAGACCTTCTCACTATATTTTTTTTTTCACCTATCAATCGCCCCGGGATTAAATATCCACGTGATTGAAACGTTAATATTCCCGTGGGCGACCTTGAGTTATTTATATTATTTCACGTTTAGTTGCGAAAACTTTTTATATATGTAGTAAATCGCTTTGTATTACTTATGTACAAACCTACCTACATACAATCAAATCGACATCACCTACTTAATATTCGACTCAACCAGGTGCCGTATTGCTCATCGTTAATAATAAACATTTAGATGTTGAATAATCGCATCGAATCCATGAATCGGCGTGTTTAGTCACAAGCACAACGTACCTTCTATCTAAACACAATTTATCGTATCCTGTTTGATATAGGAAGTACCTAGATGGATAGGTTATGTGATGTGCCTAGCAGTGCCTACTTAAACATAATTATGGTTAATTATTAACATCTTATAAACAAGACACTGAAAACAGACTTAAAAGCAAGTATGTAATTGTAATTCAAAATTAATTGAGTGTAAATCCAAGTAGGTTTTCAAACAATTACCTATTTAAGATTTGTAGAGAAATACACACACACATATCTAAATACCAAATAGAAAATGATGTGATAAAAATTAAACACTCTGTAAATCAAGGTTATATCACTGCAGCTGGAGCCTCCAAACCGGTACCGCAGGGGCAAGGGGTGGGGGTGTCCCTCGACGGGAGGCGGGGGGAGGGGGTACGCAGCCTCTCGATGACGTCACGGCCAGTGGCTACCGGCCAGCGCCTGCGCAGCCCAGCCCAACAACTCCCACGCTCACTTTCTTTAGATGAATGGCATATGTTGTAAGGACGACTGTTACGCAGCAGTTGGTTTACATGATGTTACTTGGTTAAATAAAGAGGTAGGTAATAACGTAAAATGGTGTTAAACCTAGATGACAAACATCCTTACTGATAACATACATAGTGTAACATACACTGTTTTTTCCTTTGCACACATCAAGGATGCAACGGTAGAAAACGACTAAACAAGTATATTTTGTGTTTTTTGTATTCGGGTAAGTATAGTTACGTACAATATTACACGCCAAAGCATAAGATTGTTAATGAAGGTGGGAGACATAAAGTATAAAATAATAATCTCAAAAGTCAAGCCAAGTTCAAGTCAAAGAACTAGCAATACAGGGCCGGGTGTACTCAAATTTTCCTTTACTTACCGTGGCGCATCTAAATACATATATAAAAAGAAAAGCTGACTGGATGACTGACTGACTGACTGACATATCAACGCACAGCCCAAACGGCTAAACGTAGGGACTTGAAATTTGGAACGGACGTAGCTTAAGTACCATAGGGGTGCACTAAGGAAGGAATTCCCGAAATTACCACGGGAACGGGAATTAACGGGATAAAACGTTTGTATGAAAAATCTAAACCGCTCAAGGTAGACGCTTGAAATATAGGATGAAGGTACTAAACTACGCGAATGAAATCGCGGGGCGTCAGCTACTTAGTAAATCTATACTTACTTATAACGAGCCTAATACCTACATATGTAATTGTGCCTGCATGAAATCTACTCACTTATATGACCTACAATGACAGATGAGATGGTGGTACAATGCAGCATGCACGCACCACCAACCTACTAATTACGACAAGGTGAGGTGATGTGCAAAATAGCTTCACCATGAACGAAACAGGTGTCAGTCGTGCAACCGCATATTTCTACGCTGTTGCCACTGCCACAATTACCACCATAGCGAGGCATAATAATTACAATGCAACCTGTGTAAAAGTGGTTACTTTTTACGCGTCCGTTTTTCCAGTTGTTTGTTGTGAGAAGTAATGATTTCACCAAGACCAAGGCGGTGTGTTGTGGTGATAGGTACGTACTATCTGTTCTTAGTGCTCCGGAGAACCGCTGGCACACTTCTCAGTGACCTTTTGTTACACTCTCCACACACACAGAGCATGATTGTCGATCGATAGAGATAGCTAAACAACTATGTATTCTTAGGTACCTGTTGTACCAGTATTCTGAAACGCTCCTAAGTCACAGGTCTCCCAAGTATCGTTTATTTTTTGTATTGTATCAGAATACGGGTCTAAGAGTGTATAGCCGTGTGGTGACGGCGAATAGAATACATATGTCACCACCCCAGCCCAACTTTTCCCGTCATGGGCGTCGTAAGAGGCGACCGAGGGAGCTCTCCAGAGAACGGGCAGCAGCGCTCTCTGTGAGTTAACCCACAACACCACTGCGATCGCCAACCCGCCTGCCAAGCGTGGCGATTATTGGCATTTCACCCCAAATGACGGATGTCATTAGGGGAGGCCCTCGTCCAGCAGTGGACGTTATGTGGCTGATGATGATGAGTGTATCAATAAAAAGAAGTCTTGAACTAAGAAGCTGTCTTCAGTGCAGTGTAATGTTCAACATTCTCCCAAAAGGAAAAAGAAAAATAGGTTGGCACAAGAAACTGAACACTGGCTTTTATTTTATAGAGATAGTAAGAAAACCTAACAATTTTTGGCGGTTGAATGCCAAGCAATTTTTCACGACAGCACGTATACGACATTGAACTTGCGAATACAATGTGATTTTGAAAGAATTGGCAGAGAACCAAACGTTGCCTGAGGGAAAAGCACGTACCGTCCTAGATATGCGTTGCATCATTATATTAAAATATTCTGAACTACTATTAACCTACTGATTATTAATGTCAACTTTATGAAAATAGATTTAAACTCTTCGTCATCTATGTTTAAAACAGACAATGAATGGTTATACTTAGCAGGCGAAAACAAAAAATCTACACAGTTTCTTTTTACTTTGTACTAAGCCATCTTAACTGAGAGTCGGTGGGGCACCAAAACCATCCATCCATGGTTCAGCAGCGCGTAATACGAGTCGGTGACCCTACCACAATAGCAAATATGATATAACTTCGACCAACTAAGACGCTGTAAACTCTGCACTCTACAAATCAAATTGCGCTGATTCCTCTGAACATTATGCAAGACATGTTATATCTATCGCCAATATGTATTATTTTTTTTGCAATTTTCACTCGCAGTTATTAGCAAATCGATAATTACCAGTTTCCTCGATAACAAACAGCTCGGCCTTGCGTGTTACAGATAAATGGTAATGTACACACGCAAAAAATAAAAAAGGTAGGCAAGTAGACACGTAGTGTAACCATCCGACTAAGACAGACTGAAATATTATTAACAGAATCTTTCTACGTAAGAACGCATTGACCATTGCGAGACCAAGATAATGTTTAAATTGTACAGTTAAACTTGTCCACGACCGTACAATCCGTACACTTTCATGATTTCTTGATTCGATGTGGTTTCACTTCAGCTCAGTTGAACACCAGACTGTTACAATTTCATTTAGAAACGTTGTTCTTGGATGAACCGATTCACTATTTCAGATAACAGGTGACTTATGATGTTTACTTACTAGATCTCTAGTCAGAATACTTACCTATGTTTAAATTTAATTTAACTTACCAAACAACGTGAGTAGACAGAACCAGGGTGTCATACTGTCTCCTCAAGATACCTACCTACTTTTAGCCTGACAATGGGTGATAACCAAAATGAGTAATAAATAGGTACATCATTGTCATTCCTGTTTCCTGGAGTATCCCGAGATCACGATCGACTTTTCATTTCCCAGTATCCTAGTGGTTATTTTTTTTCAAATTCAAGTTATCTATCTAAAAGGTAAGATATCATCAAAAAGTAGAGTTCTATCTTCCATCTGAATGAACTCCACTCATAGATACTTAGGTGAAAACTTAGTTCAAAATTACATATTACAGGTATCTACATAAATGTCTATAATCCCTAATGAGATAAACAAAAACTTTTTGAATTTTGGAGACATGGTGACCCCTCTTCTTCTAGGTAATTTCCAGCCAGACAATAATTTGAGCTCAGATGGTATTTGTAAGGATAACTCATTGTGGTGGTGATAAGTGTAGCCAATATTTTATTCAATAGTTCTGTCACGCCCCGGTTAAAACTAAGATCACATTAATATAAGAGAAGTATTGTTGGTATCTTCTTTAAGTAACTTATGTAGTAAGTATGTGCTATAAAACTAAATTGTAAAATCCATCACCATGTTTATTCACTTTACTATTTAAGTAATATCGTCGCAAGTTCTCAATGAACAAGTATGGATATGGTCCCGTAACAATGAATATAAACTCCGCTAAACAGGAAGGGCGTTCACAAAACATAAAAGTAAGCATCAAAAGCTACACATTACGAGTGTCCATCGCCACAATAATGAATCAACGAATACAGACAGGAGCTATAATCGGGCTCGGTCAAAGAACATCGACCTCACAGCAGCGGAAGCCGCACGACGGTTTATACTATGGATATCTCTACCTACTTACTTATTTTCTGGAATGAGTAGAATATTATAAGGAGGTAGGTAGAACACTTTGCTACTTTTCTGTCGGGGTAGGTATTATGAAATAGCAAGGTGTGTAATAAGTAAAAACTATAGAATCTTACACTGTTGGTGTATTCGCAATACTTACGTAGATAGTTATCTAAAGTTAAAGCTTATAAACACGCAGTCCTGCTACTAAGGCGAACGGCGGCGATGGCGGCGACGGTGACGGCTCGGCTTGGACCGTCTTATTGCGCTATGTTATTGTTTCAAGATCGTCGATAGTTGTGTTGAGTTGCGGCAGAACAATTTGGGCGGCGGTTATCTTTTGTTTATTGAGCGGAAGTCCGCCATAATATTGCACCGAAACCTGTTGAACACGTGAGCCCAGTTCGCAGAGGCCTGGCGTTGGACACAATGCCCCTCTTGTCATTTGTTGCGCTTGTCGACGGCCGCGCTGCAGCGAAGCACGTGTTGCACATACATCCCACCCAGCTTTTCTCATCCTGCTAACGATAGTGACCCATATTATCATCATTTATGGACGTTTTTACAGCGCTCCACTAAGAAAAAGAATCAACACTTCACTAATTGAAGACTTGTCGACAACAACATAAAGTTTGTTTTCATTTGTAGATGTACAGGAAGAATGATTCTCTTTATAGCAAGGCACCGTTCCGATTCGGGATAAATGGGAATGTAACAATGTTAATTTAACGGTTGTATGTTGCTACTCTTTCACTTGACTGCCAATTCAATTGACTACGTAGGTAACTAGGACCGACAATGTCTTTATAAGTAGTTAAACCTCTTTGAACTAAGCACTTGAGATATTAATAACGTGGGACACATCCACATCTCATTCTAGTTCCTAGGTTCAACAACAATTCACGAACGCTTATAAACGCTATCGATAAGCAATTGGTAGGCAACTATTATTTTCATTTTACCTACGTAATATCAGGTTTAGTTCCTTGCGCTTGCGCTCACGTAACGTACGTCACAATAGTCAAAGTATGGCATCATTCACATTGAATAAGGTACGGAATAGCGTATGAGTGTACAGTACATTTGCGAGTAAGGAAAGACTTGACAAATTTAAAGGGACATGCGCTGGAAGGTAAATATTCATTTAGCTGTGGTCCAGTTTAAAACTGTAGATATTGGTGTTGTCCATGAATAACTTTAGCGAGCTATCGCCATGTTGGGCCAACTTTGAGAAATGCGAGTCAAGGTGCAACTTACGCAACCATGCCTACCTACTCTACTTACTGTAGTTCTGTTCTATCTAGCAAGGGGAATCATCCTGTTTTACCTATTTCTTGGGTAAGTTTACGTAGAGGTATTCACGGAATTAAGGGTTTGTAGTTTCTCAGCAGGATATGGTAAGCAATAGATTCCTCTTAATGAACCGTCTTATCAATATGGAAGTGTGGAAGAAACGAATCGAAATACCCGTTGCCAGGAGCCTGGATAATCCGTCTCCACATATTTCGTTGGAAGAGAGGCGTGACACGTAGGCCTACTTAGCACATAGGTAGGTACCTAGATAAACTACCATGTTCTAGGTACATAACTAAAGGTAATATTATGTATATAGGCTTAATTACAAGTAGTTAGATACCTTACCAACATCCGGATGCATTCAACATGCCGACATCATAATTTCTGCGCCCGCATCGATTGTTTCCATGTGAAATTCTCGCCCCATGAGAACGGACCCCAGCTCCGGCGGACTGCGTAGTTACTTCGTAAACAAGGGAGTCGCATACAATTGTTGTCGAGTTATTCAACACACAATGATACAGCCAGCCGGGCGATGTTTGCTGCACGCAGTCTATTACACTCGTCATTCCTTTTCCAGCATAATTACAGATGCCCACTACTTGTTTGGTACCAAAGTCATACCCCTACCTACCTATTGACTTCACTTTCCAGACTAACCGTCTGGCTAAAATATCCTACTTTAGTGTACAGTAGTGTAATAATAATTAAGCATTTAGTGGTCGGACTACTTTAGCTGACTAATGGTCGTTTCACGAACAATACAGATAGTTCATAAAACGATACCCTTGGAACATTAAGACATTTTAAAGTAGCAACGTTGTGCAGTGTATTGAGGGTATTTATTTATAGCTGCCCCACGCGCAGGCGCGCTACCGGACGCTCTAGGAGAATATGCGCGGGAGATTACTTTCAGAGCGCCACAAAAAGATACATAAAATATTTCTCTACAAAAGATATAGATAACTAACTACCTAGATGGTACCTTTACTTGAATGGGTAGATGGTATTGTTTTATGTCATGAAACATCTCAATAGTAGGTATCTAAGTACATATTTACATAAATGACACCCAAAGACGAAAAATCACGTACCTAGATAAGGCCACCTATCACTACGTACCCACCTACATACTTCTCATAAAATCTGATAGTACTAGATTACCTAGATAACGGTCTTTGGTTAGATTACGTCGTCGAACCAAGTGGATAGATGAGATGTTTTCATTTAAAACGTGCGTTATAATGTGTGGGAAAATGAGATACAAAGGACCTACATATCTATCATATTTTAATATAGCTACTCAAATCACCTTGGTACTAAATTGTATCAATAAAACCGTTAGTTAGGACCTGGTTCTGATTAAAATATGCACAAAAACCTGCACCTAACTGAGGCAAAGATAGATAATTCTAGGCTAGGATGACTTGAAAGGCTATCATTTTACTGTGTTTAGGGACCTTGTTATACCGAATTTTCTATGTCTATTTGATAGGCACGCAGTAATCAAATGTTGTTCTTATTTATCACGTTTATTTTAGACAAGAGGCATATACTTACCTATTTTGTTCTACGTTTGGCCATGGCTATTCTCTATCGAACCCTGAGATCGAAACAAAGTGCGAAAAATACTTACCTAAAAACGAGCTATGACATGAACAAAAGGAAAAATACAAAGTAGGCCCTTGCGCTCCCTACCAGCATTATTGGATTGCGTAACATCAACATTAAATGTCATGATCACTTCTCGCAGGTACCGAAGTAGGTACAGTATCTACAAATTGTTTGGTTTTGTTGACTCAAAAGTAAAGTCGGCATTCTTTCAAAAGTCCTTGATTTACGACTCTACATAGATGGACAACGCAGCGCAACCATCATTCTCATTCATAAACTGAACCCGGAGTGAATGTAAGACAGGGACAGATAGAAGCTGATAGATATTCTTCTCTACCTGGAACTCACACAAAATAAGTTCATCCCAATAAAAAAATAACAGTAAGACCATTCCGGCAACTAAGAAAAATTTAAAGACCATGCCATGGAGAACAACAAAACATTTTATAGTTAGTTGTTGGTAAGATGTTGGTAGTTTCTTACCATAATGAGAGACATTTTATAGACATAGGCCTTATTCTAGAGACCTATCCAGAATTTTGAGTTGTACGACATCCAATTAATATTATACAACTGCAGCGCCCGTTACTCGGTAAGTAGGTACCTCCCTACCTACAAGCTATCAGTTTGTAAATATAATGCCACAGAGAATTGTACATTCAAAATTCAGGTGTGTGCGGCTAGACGAGGGGGAAACTCCATTTTCCTGTGCTTATGTGTGGTACTACGACTGATCAATAACGGTAGGTGAGGACGGAGCGCCCTGATGGATTTTCTATTAAGCTTTGCCCTAAACAATATTGATAAACTAGATAGTTAGGTGGTTATTTAGAGGCTATGATTGATTTGATTTTATAGAATTGAACAGAGGAATAGACTAGCAAGTACCCACATACCCGTTTAGTTCCTGTGAAGGCCACAGGAGTCATATAGGTGTTTTTAATTTCAGAAATTGATATGAATTACCTAATTAAGCAATTAGTCTTTGCGATTACGTAAAGCAGCCATTTGAAGTACGTGAGAAAAAAATCTGTGTATCCCACATAGGTACAATAAACACTTAAAATGATATAGAACTGGGAATTTATAAATGCCTACGTACCCAAATATTGTGTTAACGGTATAGGATATAACAGGCTACGTACTAGGCTAGCAATTACGTTGTAGTGCCTAAGTACATACGTACCACGGCTCGGTCGGAAAGCCGATACGAAACTGGGCCGATAACGGCACCAAACCAACACGCGTAACTACAAAGCCAAAATTAACCCACTAGTTACCTATACAATATCTAGTAGTCATGAAAATCATTTCACAAAAGGTAGTTATACCGTAGTGACTTAGCAAGACGTAAATTTTGCTATTTTCGGATATTCCTATTCAAGAATCGTAAAAGTTAGGTACCTACCTACCAAGTAAGTTAAGCAATCGAGGCCTAGACATATAGTCTGCAAAACATTGCGCATAAGAACCTTCCGCAAATACAGTAAAAGGCTCGATCAAAGAAAAAACACTAAAAAATCTTGTTTAGAAACCGAGGATGGTTGCGCACGGTCTCGCACCGGTTGGCGCCGTCGATCACGATTGCTAGCACGCGCAGTTAAGCTTCAATAAATGCATGGCCGAATTTAAATGTAAAATGATTTATTTAGTCCTAAATTCTTGGAAAATATGACAAACCTTGACATGGGCCACATAGTGTTTGTAATTCAAACTCACTGAATGAGTTTCTGTACTATTAATATTAAATTAATATGAAGGCAAGTAGCATGGGTAAAACATGAGCTTTTTACTAAGTTACACAAATTGTATGACTTCTGACTCATTATATGCTTATATTATATTCTGTTCTGAATAGAATACACAATCTAAATGAAAACAGACCACAGCAATAAAGGAGGCAGGCCATATTTGAACAACTTTAGATCTTTGACAACAAAACAGAAATTAGTAGAAATAGCAAATCCCAACATCCACCGAAAAGTACCAAATGATGAAAATAAAATATATTACCTTAATAATTCCTGCTGAATAAAACGGCCATGGTTAATCTCCCACTTAAAACTTTTATTAAAGATATTTTGTTATATGTATTATCACAAATCCTGGTAGACTTTTAAAACACAATCACACAACTGACAAATCATACTGTAGTTCCTTGATTATTGATTTTCTAATATAACATAATTTACACATAACTCATAAACAATCATTGACTCGTCTCCAAAATTTGCATTACAAGTCACTCATTCAACTTTTAAGATTGGATGGCTTTTTATTAACTACATTATGTAATTTGTTCATTTACCAAATGATCAATTATTTAACATATTACGAAATTATATACAAAGTTGACTAATATAATATTACTTTACAATAGATATAATTTTACAATCCTGACACTTAGCATGCATCCCTGCTTTTGTGTAAGCATCAAGTGAGGTATTTATGTGATGAATTTGCAAGGGATGGTTTTTTTTATAAACACAATATTTATTGCAGGAATATCTACCAGTACTAAAGTATGAAAATATAAGATAAAGCACCTCAATTGGACAATGGTATGTATCAAAGATATTAACAACATGATATGCCACACTCCTCAGCAAGCAGGATTCCCGCGGAGAGGAGCAACTTGGCAAGTCAGCCGTTGATCTCTCCACTGAATACAGGCAAACTTGATGGCAAGGCCGAACAATGCCCATCATGCCTATGCAGTCTTATGAGAAATAAATGCCACATTATACCCTAAATATTAAAGCACTGTACAACAACAATAAGTTTTCTTTTCCTTTTCAGGACTAAAGTTCATCTCACGCACAATCTCTGCAAACATTTCGTTGACGTTTGTACGGCTTTTGGCAGAGGCTTCGACGAAAGGGCAACACCACATTTGCGCTAGTGCAGACCCTTCTGATGCCGACACCTCACGTTGATGCTCCAAGTCGGCTTTGTTACCCACCAGTAGAATGGGCACTCTCTCTGAACCCTTGACACGCGTTATCAATTCCTTCATTGGTTTGATGTCTTGAAATGTTTGATGATTCGTTAGTGAGTAGACGACGACAAAACCTTGACCGTTTTTTATATACAAATCTCTCATGGATGCAAATTGCTCCGTTCCAGCTGTGTCCAAAATTTCTAGAACACATGGCGAATTATCAACTTCGATTTCTTTTCTATAAAAGTCCTCTATTGTGGGGTCATACTTTTCCATAAAGCATCCAGATACAAACTGCACTGTGAGAGCACTTTTACCGACCCCGCCCGATCCCAGCACGACCACTTTGAATTCGCGCATTATTATGATGTTCCAAAAACACTGTCAAGACATGGATTCCTCAACACAGCCACAGATAACACACTACTCCACTGACGCTATAAAATTGTCATTGCTGTTGATGACTCACTACAACAAATCCACAGTCGGTAAACGTTCACACATCACTTTTGGTTGGAATTAATTGATAAACACAGACGCCATTTTAACTGGGCGAGTGGCCAAACAACTTTGACTGCATCGCGTCGCGCGATTCTTTACTTGGCCAACGTAACCAACAATTCGGAAGCCGTCATCGATAGAACTAAAGCGAGTGACAGAACGTCTCGACTCACTCAGTTCACTGATTGATTCCGAAATAGATAGATGAAAGGATGCCATACACGCTGAGCATAAACCGCGCAGTGGTTGGTAGAACTGGCAATGCCGATTGGCTGTTTGAGGATGTTTACTACGTTCTGTTGGTAGTTTGTAAGTTTCTTATTGGTCCGGGTCTATTATTTTTTTTCCACAAAGATTTTATTTCCTTAAGCCGATAAACATGGATACTATACACCTTCAATCATTGATTCAGTACGATTCCCTTAACCGAATACATCCATTAGACAGGGCGTCAAATATGCAATACTTGTTTTATATGTAAGATTAGTTTCTTATTTATTGAGGTATTGTCGATCACGTTTTCTACTACGAAATAATTTAAACTCGCAACTGTATAAATGAGCCAAATGGGATCAAGTTTATTTTGTTCATAACGTTGTGAACTTTGTGTTTTAATTAGGGCAATCTGTGATGCTGCCATTATAATAATATTGTAATGCCCTTATAGCCTCAGACCCAGACCAAACACGTTTTTGGTTTGAGCCTTCCAGCCGTGGATGCAATGCCTTACTCTAAGCACTGACAGTGTGGATGACATAACACTGACATCGATGTCAATTACAACGTAACCCCCTCCCACCACTTCGTAAATTCCAATACAATCATACAATGTTTTTATTGTATTGAACTCGGGCACCTAATATTGCAGCTATGTTTATGTAGCAGATATACCTATTATATTGCGTATACTTCGATGCTGAGTTTTTTTTTGCGAATCGCTCGCGCTAAATAATAACGAAGCATTTCCTCAAGGTTGACTGGGCGGCGGCGGTGACAGACCGGGCGGCAGAATTAGAAGAGGAGCTCCAGCTTTGTTAATACTTGTTGGACACTTTTGTACCTACCCCACCTAGAAAATGTAAGTTAAACCTATGTTAAATGCTCACAAAAACTATAAATAATGTAACATAAAAATACCTTTTACTTATTTAGGATTAAGCAGTCCAGTCAACAGTAGATTTCAATATTGAATTTGCTTACCTATTCAAAATACCTCAACCTGTAAGTTGTCTACTCAGTTATACAAATTATCAACCATCTCAATGACAAATAATAATATCACTATAACTTAGTTTTGTATATCCCAATCCATGCACTATGGTTACAGCCTGTATTTAATAGAAGAATCATGAATTATTAGTCACTATTCTCATTATTTTAACAAACAAGCAAAAATGTTTTCTATCTATTTTCTTCACTTAGTTTCATTTAAAATGTGAGGTATCCTCCAGATTTAAATGAAACCTTCAGAATTGTTAAAATTAATTGAATTTGATCAGCGCAAATGTTAAAGATTAAATGGTGTCAGTAAGTATATTACAAATTGTGTTGAATATACTTGGCTGACTGTGGGCATTTGTATCATATGTGCCTGTCCCTACCATGCTTTGGAATTTAAAGGTGTCAAGTTTTTTAAAACATATTTTTAAGTTAAGCAATCTATAGCATGTGATCGTAGCCCTGTTGCCACTACATATTAGAATTGTAGACTAAGATTACAAAAGTATGCATTGTATACTAGGTGTACTGAGAGGTGTTACTCACATTTTTTCTTTTAAATACATACTTATATAAATAAAACACCCAGACACACCCAACAAGTACTTAAAAGCTCATCACCTAAATAACTGTCAGTAGTGGGAATCGAACCAATTACCTTAGGGAATAGAGGCTGACCACTACGCCAACGGGCCCGTCAAATCTTAATATATAAAAATCCAGTGTCATCATATTTCTTCCCAATGAACTCTTCACCAAGACTATCGATATTCATAAAAGTTGGCATTTATATGTAATTTTGTCCAATTTGAGAGATAGGATAGATTTTATTTTGTGACATCCACTGCTGGGCACAGGCCACCCTAAAGGTTATACTAATACTTTTATATTCATATTAATAGTTAAGACAGGACAATGTCTGTTGAGCCCTGTAGTTCCATGAGTTTAGGAGCCCTGTAGTTCCGGGCGTTTAGACAAGAATAGGACTACACAGATCGCTAGGGCAGGTCCTGACGCAATTTTGCTCGCGACACAGAGGTCATAGTGGAGGTTAGAATCCGACACTACCTTGTTTGCCCCATGGCGGTGGGGTGTACAAAAAAAAAGTACAATGTCGAGTCCATTAGTTTAAACTATTTATGTGTTATTCCTGCTAATTTAAAAAATGCAACATAATAATCAATCCCCCAGAAAAGTAACCCTGGTAAGCTCCTTTGAGGTTTCAGACTGAGGGGAATACAGATGGTTATGAGTGCATTTCCTAGATAGGTACTTTGTTTTCTGTACCATGGAACAAAATTAAAAAAAAAAGAACATTTATGTACTTGAATTTGGCTTGGTTGACATGAAATGTACTTCCAAAGCATGAGTTTTAATATTGTTGAGTTATTGGACATAAAGTGCATAAAGTGTTCCATAAAGTGTTGGTACTTTTTCTTAATTTTGTATTATGAGACCTGTTGAAATTATAATACAGTTAACTACTATGTGGAGTACAGGATGCCCCATGAGATATCATGTGGATGATAATTGAACTCTATCATATTTTCCTCCCATGTCATATTATGAATATTGTATGAGTAAGTTTGCAATATGGCAATTTGCCCCCGTCCAGCAGCTGATGTCAAGTTGGTAATGTTGTAATTATTTTTAACATATTTATAATTTTTATGTATGTATGTAGGGACCAAAACTTGTCACATACGACCGAAATTCCCTTGGTCCCGTTTCTAAGCTGAATTTGAGAGAGCTAGCTGCGGAATGGGAAAGGATAGACCCATTTCGATGCTTACTAGGAACTGACTTAGCTACGAAATAGGTGTATTCTATCCCGTGACGTAGCCAGGTACGAAATGGAACTAGTGTGGCACGTTAGAATCTGGACACCGTCCGTGTAACCGCCAACCGAGTGTGTCACAGAAACCATCCATGGAACCATCTTTGAGACGGTGCGATTTTGACACAGGTCTTTGTGACTCTTTGTCATCATCGTGTTCATTTTAGTAGATAAGTAATTCGAAAGCACACAACTTGGTTGATTTTCATACTTTAAATCATTTCATTTCCAGATGGATAAGAAACAGCCCTACTCACCCAATTTCCCTCCTAGTCAAGACAATCAAATGGGTGAAACTTATCCTTTGAATCCCCAACCTAGTTACAACTCATCAGCCCCACCAGTTCCTCATGCGATGCCCATGCCAGGTATGCAACCGGGATTCCAGCCGGGCTTTCAACCGGGTTTCCAACCGGGCTACCAGCCGGGCTTCCAACCGGGTTATCAACCAGGTTTCCAGCCTGGTGTCGCGCCTGGGTACCAGCCGGGATATCCACATCCTCCGGGACCGGTAGTCCAGCAGCCAGTGCCACAGGGACCAGGTGCTTATTGAAACGTCTAAATACTTTACGCTTGCTTCTCGCATGCCACTTCCGCTTCATCTAGAATATTAATAGGATGCTTTTTGGCTTTTCCCCGCGCGGTATTTTAGTGTAACAGTAGCCTTTGTCCTAAGCCGGGTTATACCTAACCTCCCAGTTAAAATGTCAAAACTTCTTCCCCCTAAAACGCCCTGAATAGTAATTTTTCCGTGAAGTAGTAACAAACATACAAAGTCATATTTCACCGTAAGCATCGGTGTTACATAAATGTAATATTAGGATAATAATAGACTCATATGATGAGATTTACGGCTTATACCGAGTATTATATAAACATCCGTACATTTAAATACAATTTACTTTCCATTAGTATCGTACTTTCCGCTCCGTGAGCAGATTGCATCATTATGTTTTATGTTATATTAAGATTTATACCGAACATTTATCGACAGTCGTAATTCAAATGAATATATTCTGTTTTTTATCCGTTTTATTCATTAACTTCTCTCTCTTCTGCATAGCGTATATCCTGGTTATCCATGCCGCTTGCATGTTAGGTCCCAGGGTTCACTTTTTGATTATTGATTGGACTTGTTTGGCTATTACCGGAGCCTTGGCTCCGGACTATAGCGAACCTTAGAGGAAAGCTGGTATCAAACAAGTTATCCGCTCAGTTATTTTTAAGAGTATCACTAACTCTGCTTATTAACTAATAGGCAATATAAGCACATAAACTTGAATAACGAAGCACGGGAACGCTCGAAAAGATCTTGCTTAAAGATCGCCCATGCAAAGGGTGTCCGCGCCCAGTAGCAATAGCTACCTACTAGGTAATCGGTCGCTATCTCCGAAGCCAGCGCTTTATTGTTAAGAGCGCTTTATAAGTAAGACTTGCCCACTCACATATGTATAAATAAACGCTTGTTCATAGTGCATTAAAAAAATACTAGTTGAGCGTGCAAAACTTTGTTTTGTGATATTTATTTAGTCTTAGTATGGGGGGGGGGGAGGAAAGATTTACAAGGTTAAAAATAGATGTTGACCCATTCAAGCCAAGATTACATAGAAAAAGTATTTTGTTAACAAACACTGTTAGTTACCATACTCCTCCGAAACGGCTTTGCAGATTTTTATAAAATTTTATATTTATATTCAGCACATCTGAGAATGCGCTACAGTCTATTTTTCATTCCCGGGGGTACATTTATTCCAATACACGGGGTACAAAGACTACTGTGGCAAAAAAATATTAGATAAAACAATTACAATTCCATACTGTACAAATCTTACTAAAAAAGACTGCTTTGTGTGGAGAGTGAAGCATTTTGTAAGTTAATTTATGCTTTCTTCAAGTTGCTTCCTGGTGCAGAGAAGCCTGTGTTATTGCTTTTCGCTAGGTAGGTACCTGAATTACGTACTTGCTCCGTTTTTTTTATCAGTTTGAATAAATAAACATTTGGTTATGAAGGTCTTTCATACTGTATTTGTCTTGTACTTACTAACACTAATGACACGGTGTTAACGACACCGTCGACGATTGATAATACTGTAATATTTACTCAGCTCCACACAAACCAACTGATAAATACGTAATTGCATTCCGTTTATTGGCTCGTCGTAGGAAAGTCTCCTTTAAACATTTCCACTTAGTCAGTGTTAATTTTTTTTTTGTCACATTTGAGTTTTCCTACAATGAATTGCAGTGAACGGAAAAGCTGCAAAGTTAAAAGTCTGAAAATAAATTTGAAGAAAATCAACACGATCGTCACGAATAAGTGCAACAGCGTTGTTAATTTGAGAAACAATAGTGTTTATTTTAGTACGCTCAGTGTTGGCAGTGTTAAACGCACAATTGTTAGGATCTATAGTAACATGTTCAAGTCGAAACATGAGGGATATGAGAAATTTTTGAGTGACGAAGAGACGAGGTTGATTTCTGTAAATGATTACATAACGGTGGAGGGTCTGTAATATATGTTTTGTTTGTGATCAGTAAACAAGAAATGTTTCATTTATCGTGTTATTTGTGTCTGTTGTGATAGTGTGGTGATTTAGTGCAGAAATTATTAGCCCTTATCACTGTTGACTTATGGGTGTCTTTTCAAAGAAGGTATATTGCATCTTTGATTAATATGAAATACTTATGTCTCATTAAATCGCATGAAAGCTAACATACATATTATGCTTTTGTTTCATTATGTTTAACATAAAAAATTAGTATGTTTTGTGCATGTTCGTTAATTAAGAAATGTATAATATTAAGCAAAACTATCATGTTGATGTTTGATAAAATGTATGGCTACTTATCAACGTCAAATTAATTTAACTATCAAATCCCATTATAGCCATTACGCACTTTTCTTTTCCTTATGAAAGTAAATTGTACGTCAATAACGATAGCACAATAGCGGTGAAGCAAGTTGTCAATCATCACTTTGTGCTGTAGGATGCACAAATGGATAAAGCCACTTTGGTACTTTATTGAAAATTTAATACAACGATGTCGAAAGATAAAAGAAACGGAATTTCTTAAACTTTTACAGAAAACCGTGTGAAAACAGTGAAACGCGCTCTTAACCGTCTCTATTCCTTTCAATCAGAAACTCAAAGATTCAATCAGACTATGACACTTGGCCATTTTTACACTAGACTAGCTTACCCGGCAAACGTTGTTTTCATAATATGCATTATTAACAGTGCTTCCCTGGTCTTATATTATTATGTATGTCTTATACATATTAACCTCCCTCTAAAATCACTATCTATTAAAGAAAACAGCATAAAAAATCCTTTGCATAGTTTTATACATACATAACTAAGCATAGAGAGACAGACAGCAGGCTGCGACTTTGTCTCATACTACGGTATCTAGGTACCTAAATTATATACGTACTTACTTTGCAGGAGGCTGGATGACGATCCCACAAGGGCACAACAACTGTCCACGAGGATTGGAATACCTTACTATGATTGATCAGCTACTGGTGCACCAGAAGGTGGAGCTGCTCGAGGCGTTCACAGGCTTCGAGACCAATAACAAGTACACTATCAAAAACAGCGTGGGCCAGAAGGTGTACTTTGCCGTAGAAGATAACGACTGCTGCACAAGAAACTGCTGCGGCCCGTTGCGACCCTTCGACATGAAAATCCTGGACAACTTTAGGAACGAGGTAAGATGAATTGAACCATATTTAACCCTAGGGAATATAGATCCCACCTAATTTTAAACTTTATTCGATTAAAATACAGTCTAAAATCAATTAATTTCAGACAAACCTTCTGCCTGTTAAAGGGTTAAGTGTTTTTTCTATTCTAGATAAACACTTTAGTACAGCCATGTGGTCTACAGTAAAACACGCTTGCTTAATAGGAACCTGGTGGCCAAGCCTGCTCTACTCTCGTAGTTGTATCGCTCTGGAATTGTACCGGAAAACGATGTGCATCGTTGTTTTACTACGGACAACAGTGAAATGATTATAACGTAAAGAGCAATGCACGTCGTTTGCCGCTAAGATGTCAGAGCGATGCAACTACAAGGGTGTAATAGAGCCCCCTGGTCACCCGTGACTTGACGATACTCAGACTGTACCTCCAGACTCCGTTGTTTTGCAAATATACGTTATGAAGTGTTTCTATTTTATTATTGCATGTATTATGCATAAAAATCTTCCACATGAATCATTCTATCTACTAAAGAGAACTGCATCAAAATTCGTTACGTATAGTTTTAACAAGGGACAGACAGCGAGAATTTGTATTATACTATGTAGTGATATTAGTATTTTTTAAATTACAGGTTATCCATCTGAACCGGCCACTAGCGTGCGACTCGTGCCTGTGCCCATGTTGGTTGCAGAGCATGGAAGTGTCTTCACCGCCAGGGACTGTCATTGGCTCCATCGAACAGAACTGGTCTCTCCTGAGGCCACAGTTTTCCGTGAAAAACGCGTCAGGCGACACAGTTCTATTGATAAAGGGGCCATGTTGCACTTACTCTATCTGCGGAGACGTTGGATTCAAAGTAAGTTACTGTGCATACCAGTTTTAGATAAAAATATTTGGCTATATCTCAACACCAGTGATACTTTTCTATGGGCATGTTAGGCTTGTTCGATTCGTCTAAGTCCCATCTACCTACGGTGTCAGTGTGACGTGCCTATTTTGGGACAACCTGTATATATATCCCTGAGTAATATAGGCTATAATTTTATCCCAAAATTCCGATGGGAACGAAATAAAAAAGCGAATAACACCGGGCTGTACAGCCTACTACACTCCGGAGCAATGAAATCGACTCATTTTATTACTGCAACCAGTAGGAAACTGACTCGATTTCATTGCTCCCGAGTGTAATATTATAAACGCGAAGGTTTGGATGTTTGTCACACAAAAACTACCGAATCTGAAGCGAAAAACAGACAATATAATTTTTAAGCGACTTTAAAAAAGGAGGTTTCTCAATTAGATGTATACAGAGATTCTCATTTTCGGACCTATGTCCGTATGGGAAAGTCTGAAACCATAAGACATACGAAGAGCTTTTCTTAGGAACTTCTTGATCGTAGATCCTGAGACATTTCCAAAATTATCTCGTTAACGATTTGTTCCGAGTGTCCTTTTAACCAAGTCGACTCAATGGAATCATCCAAATGAAAATGGAAAAATATGGGTCTCTTCATTTTCACTTTTCTTTAATGTTCCGCGAAAAAATAATATACAAAAAAATATGAAATGCTTATGTTTAGCTTTATCTACTAACTTAAGAACTAACAAACAAGAGAAAAAAAATAATAAAAGAAACAATAGTTAATACATCAAAAGTCACACACACACACAAGATGAACACAAGGCCAACAACAAAAAGTGTACCAACTCGCACTGAGCGGTACTTACTGAGCATGTGCCAGATCTCAAGCCAGCAAAAGGGTCTCTACTCAGCATAATGCTACAGTCACCTGCGGCGCTTAGTGTTCCGCCGATATCTGTTTGCGGGAGAAGAAATGTTGTCAATATAGGTAGTACAGCTTCGCACGAGTGCAATGACTGCAATGACTGATACTAAAATGTTTATGTGTTATATTATGGATGTATTATACATATAATAAACCTTCCTCTTGAATCACTCTATCTATTAAGGAAAACCGCATTAAAATCCGTTGCTTAATTTTAAAGATCTCAGGATACATCGGGAGGACAGACAGCGGGAGGCGACACTGTTTTATACTATACAGGGTGGCCAGGGGCGGTACGTCCATAGAAGCAAATAAGCTCTGCATACCCTGGCAAATTGACTAGAACAATTAGCGTAGTTACCCAACTACGCTTAGATACCTATCTATAACACATTTAGTCGTCACGTAGGTACTGTAAATTAGGCAATTTATCAATAACAGACGTTCGGTTATTTAAAATGTGTATCGAAAACACAAATCCGCTCTAGACCAATCAAAACACTAATCTCTCATTAATCAATTCTTCCGCGTGTCACCGAAAACAAATTCGTGCAATGTTGCCTCATCGTTCCATCGATAGGTAACACAAATTTCGCCTCAACCAATCAAAACATAGTATTTAGCGCATCAACGAAAACAAATTCATGGGACGTTGCCGCTTCGTTGCATCGTCTAGCCCGGGGAAGCTGCTAGACCTCAAGCTTCCTATTTTTTCTCTTTCTCTGTATACATCCCTTTCACCTCGGTCTATTAGCGCGGAGCGTTACTATGAAAAATATGGAGAAATTTACGCCACAGCGTAAGCGCAGCTTCTTCCGCATTTTTTCATACATTATTGGAATAATAAGGGCTAGAATGCTATGACAGTGCGTAAATATGTGCGACAGAGAAAGAGTGTATGTGTGAGCGAGCGAGAGAGGTGCCGGCCATGTTGACATATTGCAAGTATTGTTTATTTATATTGGAGTATGCATTGTTTTAGGTTATGTACGTTCATTCGCGCCTTTATTTTATAGAATAATTAAATTAGACAAAAATGGAGACTAAGGTGTGAAAGTGATGTGTGTAAAAGTGTTTGTTTACAAATGTGGGTCGATTCTCTGAACTAAATATGAGTGAAAAGTGCAGAGTCGCGGACGAATTTCGCCGGAATTGTTTTTATTTGAACTTGGAGCAAACACAAGGTATTATGAGGTAGTTTATTGTTTTTTTAGTGTATTTACTTAGTTAGGCAGAATAAGGTTATTATGTAGTGCTTTGGGAAGAGGAAGGCATCCACATTCCACAACGATCTGTTCAGTTCTGTTTCTGGCATACAGCGCCTGAATCAGCTGCTTAGCAAAATTTTGGAACGTAACGTAATTAGATATTAATTTTGCTAAACTAGTGATTGATGTTGTGATCTTCTATTGAAATATTTTGTAGTCTGGCACAAAATTGGTACCTACTTAATGTTATTTTAGTGTCGTATGTACCTACTCATAGAAGACAGCTTACCCTGATGAAAATTTCACGGCCCGCCACTGAGGGTGGCTCATTCAAATCGGTCAGTATGGGAAAGTATGAAACTATAAGACATAAGAAGTTATGTTCTTAGGAACCAGGTCATCAATTTTAATAACAAGAAAAACTACATACTTTCATTAAAAAAAAGGTTCTAATATTGTATTAAAAAAACAGTGGCCACTTCCAACACCTACTAAAATAAATAAAAGTATGTGAAAACAATGCATTGTATTAGTTTTAGACATTATGTTTCATAGAAACATTTACTTCTTAAGACCTATGGAATCGAAATCAACCGGGTTCGATTCCCGTGCTGAGTACAGGCTATTTTTAAATGTATGAATGCAGTTTTTCTTATAGAGGTACAAATCGTTGACATGGTTCCTAAGAACAAATCGTCATAGGTGTTATAGTTTCAGACTTTCCCATACTGACCGATTTGGATGAGCCACCCTGTATATTATTTGAAAATATATTCCAGGTGTACAGCAAGGATGGTGCGACAGAAGTTGGGCGGATCACGAAACAATGGTCCGGACTGGCCAGGGAGTTTTTCACGGACTCGGATTATTTCGGAATCTCATTTCCAATGGATCTCGACGTCAAGATAAAAGCCGTTCTTCTGGGAGCATGCTTTTTAATTGTGAGCAAATTTCTTAATTACTTGTCAGTTTGGGCTTTTGTGCTAAAGATTCTTTATGTGAAAACCGACAATGAAATATGTGACATTAAATGAATGGGTAAATAAAACCGTACTCGAGATACTTCGCTGCTGTTTTTGGAATTTTGTGTTATCGGACTGATAGTATTAGTGCGCCATCGACTTCACAGTTTTTTAAAGACAGGACGAGCACGCACCCTTTGGGTAGGCCAATGTCCAGCAGTAGATGTCAGTGGACTCACCTGATGATGATGTTTACTCAAAAAGGCAAGATTTCCGTAAAACATGTTCACGTTGCAGTAGGTAATTGGCATTGTTGGTTCAGTTTATAGATGACAATATTTTTTTCACGCCTTCTAATTCCATATATCGGCTTATAAATATTTGCTAAGCAAAATACGGTTCAACAAGCGTATTTAACCCAACGTGACATGAGTTCATCGCCGTTATAGGGTTGTACGCCTTGTGATATTCGGGCTCATCATGCAAACGCCCATCGTTGCCCTTTTACCGTATGAGCGTTGCGTGGCGTACATAGGCTCTGAAAAAAAGATCCTTTACAGCGTGGGCTTGAAACAAGCTATCTATTGCAGGTCCAATTACGCCACCACCTAGGCCGGGGACGCTCTTATATTCGTATTTGATCGCGTATCAGCAGGCTATAACTTTCTCTGTAGCCTTTGAATCAATTGTATCGCCATTACATTTGCCAAAGATTTATACAAATTTATGGAGTTTTAATCAAGTTATAAGTGTGAAGTTTTAATAGATTTTGTTTGAGTTCTTCTTCTAGTTTTAAAAAAATTAACTTTAACTAAAAGATTATGACCAGATTAGATAGGCTATTAAATAGGGTTTAATTTAATGTCTTGTAAATATAATTTCAGATACATATGTAGGTTTGATTAAAATATCCCTAGAACTGGTGTGATATATACCACTTTAAACATACTCTTTAAAATGTTTCAGGACTACATGTTCTTCGAGAAGGTGGGGAATCAGGAGTCAGATAGACCAGGAATGTTATAAAGTACTATCTTTAGTTTTTCCTAATATATAAAATTGGTACGACTCGATGGAGGTCATATTGTGCCTTCAATTAAATTAAGACTCACTGTTATAAAGTCTAAGAGATATGGTTAAATGTTTATCTACTTAACGATTTTCTATTATTTTATTATGATATTGTTACGATTTATATTATTTTTATTTACATTGAAATGTTTATATTTTTCTGTATTCGAGTACCTATAGATTGCTTACTTATATATTATAAATGTGTGAACACAATTGTTTTGTTTAAACCTAAGTTTTGATAGAAGCCAAAAAAAACTTATGATAAAGTGCCTCTAGCGAGTACGCGGAGTACCGCGCTAGGAATTTTCCTGTGATTATACTTTTCTATCTATGTTTATAAAAACTTACTTCATAAAATTACGAATCGACCAAGTCGCCGCAAAACAATCTATACCATGTTTTAAATAATGTGACGGTCAGAGATGAGATGTGTACGAATATGACAGTTCGTCAGCAATTTTTAATATAAGTAATTTTTGATATTACTATTTATAATCATGCTTGAACTTTGCTTAATCGCTATGAAAAGAGCCTATTAAACATTTGGGTATTTAATGGTATTCTATATGGAAATGAGGAAAATGATATTTGTTTTCTACTTAACTGCTCAAGCAGTAGGGGGGCGCCGGCTTTCTGTACAAATATTTGAACCGACGCTCTCGTGCCACTCAATGTTTTGTTTATGGCACAAGAGCGCCGGGCATGGAAAAATCCATTAATTGGATTTCAAATCAGAAGTTACATGTTCCCGCGCTGGAAGGGTTTAATGAGATTGAGGTTATTCACATTTGGTGGATTTAATACATTTTTCGCATAGGAAAGAAATTGATCTGAGTGATATCCGCTTTGTTTAACGGATTGATCAAATCGTATTGTACAATTTGTTCAATTCGTTGACCAAACAGTTGAAATAAGTGGGTCTAATTATTGATCTGGTAGTTGTAAGCGTAATACCTTATTGTTGCATTTTATTCAAGACACTGTGACGTAGTTTTATCTATGTGTAGCTTAATGGTTGCCAAATAAATTACTAAGTATACAAAATCGTGCAAATATTTAGATGGCTACTGATTGTTATGTGTGTAGTCTCTTAAAGTTACGATTAGAATTCTAATAATTCTTGGCACATAAAACTATTTACACTACTGTTCTTATTCATTAAACTTATATTAGTCCATTAGTTTTCAGAATATACTTGTCCACCGGTAATTTTTACAGGTACAGTTGACCAAGAAGGTGGTCTATCAGTTTTTAATGGTCACTGATATATCAATAACGTAGAGTCGACATGTTGACAAGTAAAAAAAATACCTTAGTCTAATGGTAATATGAGATTCAACCTTAGGGTGGTAGACCAGATTCTTGGCCAACTGTATTTCTATTCTTCCTTGGTGACGTACTTATTAAGTGACAGAAATACCAAGTCAGGTTCAGGCAGTCAAGTATATTTTAAAAGTTAATGAAATGTACCTACAGATATTTATTAAGTACCTACGTATTTATTAGAATGCCATATTACCTCTATTTGAAAACTACGAATTAAGCTACTTTATGCAGAAAAAATCGAGCTTCGGTGCTACAATTCTCATTATAATTCATTGAAATCGCTGATAAATCACCAGGCCTTCCTTTTTCCTATTAAATGGTATACGTACCTTATAGTAGTGTCTACTTACCTACCTACAGTTTGTTGTTTTGTTTCCAGAATGTGTGATTTTTTTTGTCATAGCCTTTATTCTTAATTAAAAACTTTTGCAATATTGCCTTGTCATTATATGCAAAGGTAGACAAATACATAAAAACCTTTTTACTATATTTTTAATAATGTTACTCTACTTTGTAATGTTAGGTAGGTATATTGGCAATTGAATTGTGTGAAAGTGAAATATCTACGTGTGTTTTTTATTGTGTGGGCAAACTTTCTGCCTTTTTGTATGCGAGACATTTTTATATTTGAAATAAATTCATGTTATTACAGGAGCAACATTTGTATTATTTGAAACCTGTAGTCGCTAATAGAAGTGGGTACGACTGGAAAGGAATGATAACAAAAACCAAAACCATGTTGTCAAAATGTTTGTGTCATTTTAAATTCGATTTTAAGTCCGATTCGCGATATCAAATTTATTAGGTACCTATGCGCGTGCATGGCAAGCCATCGAGTCCGCATAGCATCAGTTTGCTCGGCTGTGATTGGTTAATTTTGCAAGGCTGGAGTTGGTGCATTCTATCTCGTTTCCTATGGAGGTAAATATAGTTCTGCACCACTTGCACTATTTAAGTTTCTTGCTTCTGGGTACTACGGCGACGACATCTACAGGAACGGAACGGCCCTGCCTACTGTAACGCAACGAAGATTGTTTGACCCGCGATTGCTTTCAAATACCATACAAGGGAGGTCCTTTTATGAGTTTAACTTGTTGGGTCGTAGTTGCCTCTAGGCTACTAACGCAATGCCTTTTAATTCAAAGCCAGTAGGTACAATTAGACCCGCGAGGCCTTAGTACTACAACACAATGGAGTTTACTTTTTATTGTATTTTTTGTAGTGTACCTAGGGTGTGTCCTGGTTGAACCTGATACTTGTTGATCACAGTGAGCTGAGCTCCGGTTGGACCGTCATACAAAGGATGTGCTTTGGTGTTACGGACCATCTCCGGCACTCACGGCGGTACCAGGGTCACCGCGGTACCGCCATCGTCCTCGGGGACCGTAATTTAAGCGCACGAGTCCCTGCCCGTACGCTACAGCCCCCACGCCCTTTCAGTAGCCCTATTACGACAGGCAAGGGATAACCTCAGACCTATTCTTATGCCCGGAACTGCTTCCACCCATAGATTGAATGAAGTGTAGCTAATTAATAGCATGTTGAAGTGTAGTTAACATTAGATTTATTGACAAAACAAATTCAACACAATGCCAGCAATTGTTTTACAATTTTCAGACACATTTAGTTTTTAGGCCTAGCAGACTTTTGGATACATACTGATAAATCTGCTTGTTGTAGAGACAAGTCCGCAAAGCTGTTTTCTGATCCAGAACTTAAATATTTCTTGGTGAGGTTATTCTCTCTGCTCATGTGTCTGATTACTACAGGTTTTGGTATTGAGGATGCAACTTTTTTAGCCCACTGACTTTCAGGTAGTTTCTTCTCACTTGGTAAATTAATCTGAAACATTACATTTGTTATGATCAATTTATTGAAAAGTATTGGTGCAATTGGGTGTGTATGTACTAAGACAATGATGGTGTTAAAGAAAATTACGCAGATAAAATGGCCAATAGAAGTAGTCACACGTTGAACGCCAAGCAAAATTTTTTTTAAATTTTTTTTTATGGTTTGCACAGTGGGCCGCGGCGGTCATCATGTGACAGCTAGCATGTTGGGTCCATGGGGCCGCGGCGGTCACCGTGTGACCTCACGACTTTTCTGTGTTTGGAGTGGCCTAGGAGGCCGACGGACGCCGAATCAAGCGTTTTTACTATGCAAAATGACCCGTGCGGCCCTGTACAATATCCAAGACCACTCAGCACTCAACTTTTCTAAGACGCAAAAAAAATATGAGCCAAAAACTTCACAGATTGAAAAAGTCGTGTCTTTTTTTTTTGTTTCCTACATAGTGATGAATTTGCAAGAACTATATATATTTCTATAGGCATTATTGTAAGTATGCCTAATACCTAGATACCTAACATTTGTAGCAAAGTGGAAATGAAAAAATCGAAGTAGGTTCCATAGGTTTGTACCCAACTGTTTTCAACAAAAAGTTATTAAACATACATACACTTCACGCCTGTCTCCCAGAGAGGTAGGCAGAGACTACAGATCTCCATTTCTCACGGACCTGACGTACCCCTTTCGCTTCATCTACATTCATACATCTTTGCATCACTTCCGGTTTCGAGTACTTTTCACGCCACTTTCCGCCAGGACATCACCAATCTGGTCTGCATATGTCCATCTGGGGCGACCTCTACTCACCCGGCCCATTACATCACCCATATAAATCTCTTTCGTTAATGGACTTTCCTCCATTCTCTCCATATGTCCAAACCACCGAAGCATGCCCTTTTCAATCTTAGTCACTACATCTTCTTTCAAACCGCAACTTTCTCTTATCACACTATTCTTTATCCTGTCATTCAATGTCACGCCTTTCATGCTCCGCAATGACCGCATTTCTACGGCATTGACTTTAGTTTTATGCTTCTTCTGCCATACCCAACTTTCACTCCTGTACATTAAGGTAGGTGCTAGTACAGAATCATGGACAACCAATCTTGCCTTTTTCGAAATAAATTGGCTCTCCATAACACTGCGAAGGACACCATTAACCTTATTACCAGCTCTCACTCTTCTTTCAATATTGTCAAACTTTCCATCACTTGTAAATAGAGATCCCAAATATACAAACTCATCCACTTGTTCAACTTTCTCACCTTCAATCACGCACTCACAAACTGTCCTTTCATTATTTTCGACTACCATTACCTTGGTCTTGCTAGCATTCACTTTCATTAAAACAAATTGCCTACTAATAGTAGGAACCGAAAAAGTGACCCGCGCACGGCGCAGCGCCTGGGTAAAGAAATATGGTGTCCCATACAGCGAGGCTGCGACGGTTAATGGTGACCGCCAGTCAATAACTTGAAAAATAAGACTTAGATAGAGTTATTTTTTAATTCCTACAAGATATATTACTATTGTAAATGTATATCTATAATAAAACAGCACAATGTTTTTTGGAAGAAAACTGTTTTTTCCTTTGGCCCACAGGAATAGTTCTCATGGTGACCGTTGTGGCGTTTTGTGTTAAGTTACATAAAAAACAACATTTTCACTAAGGACAGGATTTTTAAATCATTAATTAATTTGTTTTAATCATACTTACCATTTTGGTTTCCTTTGCACTTTTGTAAGCAAGAGCAGGCAACACAAAATTCTCTTTCCCAACACTAGTGGGTGGTTTTAGAAGTGTTGGAATTGATGATGAACTTACAAGAGGCTTTTTTGGACGAATGTCCTTTATTAAGGGCACTTGAGGACTATTCTTAATGTATGATGCTATTGGACTTGTTATGTGTTCATATGCATTACTTCTCAAAGGTGTCTTTTTTGCAGATGACAAAAGTTTTTTACTTGGACCTGGATTTGCAGGAGTTTTAAATATGGGTGTTTGTGGTTTTAAATCAGCCGTTGGTGTTGCAAATGTTTCCTTCTCCAATTTAATATTTTCTTTCTCTGGAGTTAAAAACACTTCCACAGTTTCTTTTATTTTCAATTCATTTTTTTCAACAAATGACAGATTTGACACCATCTGTTCCATCTTTATAAAACTATCATCTTCGGGTAGTTCACAGATATCACTTGCTTCCAATGTTTCGAGTTGTGATGGAGAGTCCTCTAGGGTGATATGAACATCTGACAAAAGATCTGGTTCAGAACAAGTCTCAATAATTTTCAGGCTTGTATCATTTTTGTCATCTTCAACATGTATTGTTGGCACACTGGAACAGTTTAAACTATTAGTTCTAACTAGGTATGTTTAAAGTATCTGTAGGTAAGTATATCTACATGTTTATTACAAGATAGTAATCATAATTAGACAACAATAGTAGTTTGTACATATACAAGCGCAAAATTTAAGATTTCCTTTCATACCTGATCGTATTTCTTTTTTCAGAAAATAGGTGCCTCCTTACTTCTTTCAGAGACAGTTTGCCCATGAATATCTCATTGTCACTATCGGGAGTGTTCTCTCTCGACGAACTGGACATTTTATGGTTGCGAAGAAATAAAATTGTTAATTTTCTAGTCGAATTGTTTACAACAAGATATATGTAATTGTAATTTATTTATTTACACTACATATAAACGAAGGCGCCCAATTCGTTCGACGAAGATTCAAAATTCAAATACAACGTCATTACTAATGTCAGTCGATGTGTCAATTTTGATATTGACACCTTATTTCATAAAAGTCTTAGAGCAAAAACAACGTTGTGTTTGGTCAGAGATAAACGCTACGCTTTCAGCCATTATGAAAGTGCACTTCTGTGGCTATGGCGGTTTCGAGCTTCAAGGTCCGCGTTCTTGCTTGCAGATAGGACGCAGTTGGTGTCTTAAGGTCCAAAAGCACCGTCTGACGCAAAGACTAGGTTCCCTAAGGGCTCACAGGGTTTGGTATGTACTTTATTCGGGATAAACTATATTAATAAATATGGTGTAGGTAGGTTTAGGGCGATAAGCTATAGGTAAAATTTAACGAATTTACATTTTAAGATATAATCAATGTACATATAACCCACACTTCCATGACGCCTCTTAATCTCATAGCGGGGTAATTTAACCTGACGTGATAGATGTTAAGCCCATTCCCAATATAGGGTTCACACACCGGATGGGTTGCGAATTTCACGGCGTTTTCCTTCACCGTATCAATATTGCGCTGGGTACATGGCTCTGATAGTTTCATTGGTACCTACACATCTACTTAGTACAGCAGGTTGGGAAGCATTCGGAACATTGTTAAATCTGGTTATAGTCAAATAATACAAAAGAATTAGAATAAAAATATAAAAATGTATTAAATTTCACAAATATTTAATTAACCACATCAACAATGAAAGTTATTTATATTACCATCCCCCTAGCTCATTTTGTTCATTCACATCACACATTGTGCAATAATTTTCTTAAGGATACATCTACAACTTAACTTTTTTTAAAAGTTCTGCTGCTTCTTTATTTGCCATGTGATCATCATTGGATTTGGCTGGATATGCCGCAGCTAGTGTAAGGTAGTATTTTGCTTGGTCTTCTTTCTTTAGCTTTAAATAGCATGCACCTAATCTTAAAAGATTTACGCTGTAAAATCTAGGTTGAACACTTTCTGCTCTGGAAAAATACTCTAATGCATCTTCATAACTGGAATGTGGTGGTGAAGCAAACAATGTCTCCGCAATTTTTCTCTGGTGCCATGGCATTTCTGCTATTTGATAGCACCATTCACCTAACATGTGCAATGTTGTAGCATCACCTGGATTCAGTGTTACTGCAAGCTGGAATACAAATACATTTTTAAAGTGAATCTTTTATTACATTGTCTCAAACTTTTTTATCTGTGTGTTGCATATCGCGTGACGGTCGGCCGCGGAGTAGGGATAAAGAGAAAGGCACTCATCAGAGCAGCCAAAGCCAATATGGCGGCGTCAATACAGCTGACGTGTAGTGTCAAAATGACTCGACAATAAAAATATTTTTAATGTGAAACTTTTATAACATCGTCTCAAACTTTTTCGTCTATGTGTTTCATGTCGCGTGACCATCGGCCGCGGAGTAGGGAGTTTCACTTTTACCGTGGTTTCATAAAATCACACAAATTTTTTTTCAGTATTATTTATTACCATTACAAATTTAGTTCTAACAATAGTTGTAAAAGAAATAGTCTAATATCAATGAATTAAAACTAACTATACATTATTTTACAAAACAACTTTGTTGCCATATCAGTCCACTGACATCCACTGGCCACTGATGCATTGTGTGCCAAACTTACTGGATGATGGCACCTTTTTGATGTAGGCAAAAGGGTCACTGTTCAAGAAATTTTAACACAAAATAACTGTTATTGATCTCACTGAAGGATAGAAGGGACAGTTAGATGATAGGAAAACCATTTTTATTTATGTTTATACTTACATCCATGTGTTTTTTGACATTCTCTAATTGCTTTATTCTTTCCTTTATTCCACTGTCTGCACTTTTGGCATCCAAAAGTAAGGCATACCATTTATGTACAGCAAAATTGTTATGATGTTCTTTCAACTCTTGTTGTATTATATCGAATGCCTCTGTGATTAACATTTTTCTGTATTTATTATCAATTTTTGTATCCTTCGACATGTTGTACAAAACTCGGCAGATTCTCCATTGAATCTCTACATTTGATTCCTGTAAAACAATCAATGATTTTGTGTGTGGTTAATGACAGATTCAGTTTAATTTGGCATGTATTGGTAGGAACTATTGGCTTCAAGCCCCACTGTTCGATTTCCAAGATTGGGACCAATGTATATCTCTCCCAAGACTGTACATGGAATGCACAGTCAAAGGATGCAGAATGAAGACTTTAAAGCCAATCTTGCACCCATGAAGCATACCACATTGGAGCCAATCTTGCACACAAGTTGTTCCCACATGTGTGATGGTGGGATAGTGATAAATAGGTACTTCTCAGACAAAATATACTTACATACCAATTAGTGTCTTTAGATGTTATTGTAGAGTTTGAACTTTAATAATTATTCTATAACATAAGTGTATGAATGTACATGAAGCGAAAGGGGTATGTCAGGACCATGACAAATGGAGATCTCTAGTCTCTGCCTACCCCTCTGGGAGTCAGGCGCGAAGTGTGTGTATACATAAGTACACTAATTAATGTTATTCCATGTTGTGATGTTGACTAGTACAGAATAATTGAGTATTAACTCCACACTTTGCCTTTGCCCTTTTTCTGAAATAAGTAAAATAATTTCACTTACCTCTAGACTATTAAGGTATTCATAGCACTGTTTATAGTGACCATTTTCAAATAACCTATCTGCATCAGTGATTATTTTATGTATTTTCCTTTCCTCTTCGGTTTTCTTATCAGTTTTGCTTCGTCCTATAAACGCAAGTGCAGCATAAATTGGAATTAACCCTGGCAAAGTTCTCCGATAATTTTCTTGAAACTGTGAATGAAATAAGTAAATACAAATATAAAAAGACGTGTATGTGTAAAGAGGCGTGACAAGTGAATCAGGAATCATCAGGCAGTTTCTCTGAAGAAGCTAAAAAGGAAGTTTATATGATTAGGTAAGTAACAGTAAAAGTTTACCTTTGCTGACCATGTACCAAGTTGTATATTACGACTTTTTGCAATACATCTGTTAAATACATTTATACAGACATAGCCATAATTTATCACTTTGTTAAAATTCATTCTTTACAGACGAAACAAACAAAACCAAAACAAACAATTAGTTCTTTTGACGAGAGAGAAAACGAAAACGACAGAAAACATCAGCATCAGTCTCAGTTCTGTCCTGAACGTATCAATAAAATCTGACATTACCTATTTTTCTCAAAAGTACCTTCACAGCACAGGTTCAAATATTCGTCAATGCGCAACCTAGATGCTATTCAATGGCCTGGAGGTTCCCCATGACGGTGTAGTTTATTGCTGATACCCTACTTATATTTTCAGTTGTTGTTATTTCTGACTTTTTAACGATTTTTCAAATATCTTTACTAAAATAAGGATAGATGGCTACATTCTGAGCGAAACCGTTGATATCATTTTTTTAATATGGCAATAAATTACTAACAAAAATCAATTTTTGGTTCGATCAAGGGCGGGTTGTATGTTGTTGACAGTTTCTCTTTGAAAAGTGTTTTTAGCGATGTTTTACCTTTGAAACCGAATTATTCCCGGATTTTACCACAATGCAGAGATCTGGTAAGCTACGTTATGTTATAGACTAATAGAAATAAACTCCTGTAATATTATGGCATATAATGTAGGCCTATTCGCGCCAAATATTGCAGGCCGGTTGTAAAGATGTGAAAAACAATCCTAATTTTAATTTTGTTGCAACTCTTTATTGCTTTTAGAATATTAGGAAATTCGAGGGTAGCAATTTATGAACGTGGATATATGGATCCCGTTTTATCTTAACATTTATATCTTCTATAAATATTTTAGAAAAGTGTAATTTTCCTGTAGGGTAGGTGCCTGAACCTATCTTTTAAATGCCGACAGGTTTAAATGTCGCAAAGTGTAGCAATTATATACATAATCTTACTGCAATCCTAATGTCCTAAAATTACAATCCCAGCAATAAATCTATGATTCTAGAGAAACAACATAGGTACATTAATGCTTGGTACCTATCTACCTCTTTATAGTGTCTTAGTACTGTACATATTTGTGGAAATGTTTAAAAAAATACAAGAGTTCAGAGTATAGTACCTATGTATTAATGCTTTTCAGATTTCTGATTGGTGGCTATAATAACAGACTGATTTAGTTTTGAAAGAACAGTCTTATTTTGTGGTCCAGAGACTTAATATATCTGCAGTAATTAATAATACCTGCAACTCCTACAAGTAAGTTTAATAAAATATTAGTGTAGACTGTTGCATAGTATATTAGAAATATGTCATATTTATGTTACAAGATCATATAGACATCATTCCGAATAATATTTATGTGCAATATAATATATTTACTTGTACAATAATGTTTATCATGCATTTGTAATCAATATAGATAACTGTTTATTTAATGTAGGTACATTCAAGTAGATGTGATTAGTTTCGAGGCAAGTATAGTTATGATTGGTCTATTTTATTATTGCAACATTTCCATGTAAAACAGATTTTACATAGTTTTTCATGTAATGTTCTTGGTTTTTACTTAATCATATGAATCAATACTATTTAATCAGGTGAACTTATGACATGCATTTCCTACATTTTTACTGCTTGTTAATTAGCTTACTTATGTATCACTTAGTTCCGTAAGCATTGGATCACTTCATAAATGAAGTAAATAACAGTATACAGCCAATGACAGCTGACTAACTGTTTTGATTGCCGTACAAAATTATCTATTCTCAAACATTTTAGCTATATTTACCTCTGGCATGGATTAGTGTGATTATAGCGGGTTTCAATCCTGTGTCCCGCATAAAAGCAAGCGGAGCTTGCATTAGTTTTGTTTTGTGTCTGGGTCTTATTTCAGTATTAAACATTTTTTTATTAGTGTTTTGGTTTTTGTCACCAGTGCAGGTGTCCTATTCAAGGGTCAGGTGAATTTGTGTGTGTAATCCCAGGATAAAGTGATGATTTTTATTCATTCTGTCTTTACTTCAACCACTGAAGGGCTAGTTTCGTTAGACATTACAATTGGTGTAGATAATGCAGATTGTTTTGGCGACAATTGACCCTTTCACCATTTCCAAATACATACTTTTTTATACATAGGATATTATTGTATCTATTTTTTAATATTTCATGCTATCTGGGTGCTTGGGGCTCAGTTACATGCTTGGCAAGGAATGGCATTAGTGTAATATATACATACATATACTACTTAATATTACAAATGCAAAAGTAACTGTCTGTCTGTCTCACTTTCATGCCAAAACTACTGAACCAATTTACATGGAATTTGGCATACATGTGGGATAGGGATTAAATAGAGGATGTTATATTTTGTATGAAATACTGAAACTACACAAATGAAATAGTGGGACGTCTACTAGTTTTTATTATATTCTTTGTGTTCAGTCACAAGACTAGCAACATTAAAGCTGCAATATTTATTAGAGCACATTACTCTCTTTTTCATGCCTCCTGCATTATGGAGACAATTATGTTATAAATTTTCAGATGATGCTTTCATGCATCAAGATCAAGGCTGATTAGTGATATGATGATAAGAAATATGGGGCGCTGCAATTCTGTTCGTGATTATTTCCAAATGGTTGTTTTCTAAATGTTCTCCTGCAATTAATGTCAAATTAAATACCATAAGTGATAAGTTGCCAGTTTCAGTATATTAGGTACTAGGTCTACACTAGTGGTTGCCCAGAAAAACATTTTATTTATTAATATTTAAGTAATGTAATGGATTCTATACGGAAATCGTCGTAAATATTGGATATTGGTTACATAGAAGTAGGTTACATCTCTTAGAAAAATTTTTCGCAACTGAATTTTTTTACTAATGTGAGCTGTGACCTAAGTAGGTATATTTTTATAAACTTTTGTAGGAAGGGGGAATACAGTAAACATATATTTTTGTGTGCTCAGCATAACTTTAGTCTATTTGCCTACAGCAGTTGTCATTGTCATAAATGCAAGTTTTTCAAGGAGTATTTGCACTGTGTAGACCTTTTTATTATATATAATAATTTTGCAGCAAGTATCGAAGATAGTGGACGTTGGCAGTTTGGTCAAATTGTCATACAAAATTGCGGAGGGGCATCTAGGAGTTTCAAAAATACTTCATGACTTACTCTCATAATTTCTATAGGTATGTAGATTTATTATACATATAAAATTCGACAAAATCGGACAAGCCGTTTCGTTCATGTATGGCAAGTAACACTGGGATACGAGATTTCTTAATAGTAGAAGATAATTAGCCAATGCCTAACCGGGTAGGTTCGCTTCGGGATTAAAAGGCGTGAAGTGTATTTTTATTTTTTAGACGATAATTATATCTTACCTAGTTATCTCTTTGTCAATAGATTATTATCTATTAATTTTTCACGTGTAACTACTAATTTTGAGATGACATCTTTAAAAGTTCGTACATCATTGTGCCCCCCTATCTGAACTTCAAAAGCGTTAGGTATAATGTAGCACGAAGAATTGCAGCCAGTACTTCACTTTGTGTTCATGAAGCGTGTGACCTCTTGACTCTCCCTGCGCCTTAGAGCGGAACCTGGCCACCACCTCATGTAATGCACACCTTTTGTCACGGCTGCCCTGTCAGCTCTTGTCTTCCTACAACGTGCAAAAGTTAAGTATCATTACGACGATGGCACTTATTTACTGTTTGTGAAAACAACTTTGTTGTGTGGACAGAATGTTTTTGGACTTAGATAAGATTAGTGGTACGTAATGAACAAATTAGAGTATTGATGATAAGTTGACGAATATCGTATTATCGTGCGAGTATTTCGTAGGTAAAGCCACTTTGCGTCTTGGCGTTGACATACCAGGCCAAAGTCCCCATAAATTGTCCGTTTGTATTACATATTGCAACGGTTGCTTTTATGAATCCGACCTTCGTCGTCGAGTTGCATTGATAAGTAGGCATTTGTTAGATATACGCGTAATTTATACGATCCATCTCAGGCGTCGTTGAGTTTCTATCTAGTAGAGAGCCAAGTTCTGTTTAGAAATGTGTACGCGATATTGAACTTCACCTCTCTGTTTTTATTTGCAAAGACATTGTTTATCAATTTTTGTATTATAATGATAACGATAATCGCCCCAATAATTCCTTACGCAACAATTAGACAGTACCTACCTAATAATGAATTTATAACCACCAAACGTGTTGATATAAGCTACTAACTGTTTTCTTGTGGACGTTGGAAAAATTAACAAGGATTAGAATTCGCGTAAGTAAGGTCCTAGTTTTATTTCTACTCGTTCGCTCTTCCTAAGGAATCCACTGAGTTTGTATTTGTCGTGCGGCTACTGAAATAAAACGTAATGCTCAGTGCTGCGCTCGCTCGCCCCCAGCTCACACCGCCAGCCGGCGCACACTGCCCACAGCATTGAACCATCCACCTCGCTCGTTGCCACTGCCGCCGCAGACACTATTACGTCCTCGCGCGTACTTCTACGTCAGTGCATTTATCATCAGTCAACTATTTGTTTGTATTTAGGTATTTACTTGTGTACCGTATTAACCGTTGTGGAAGAATTCAGTGACATTTGTGTTTCGATTGTTGTGTTATTTGATATTTGTAATGCGTTACGGTTGATCCGATTGGAGGCTTGTGATTGTTTTGGTTATGATGGAGACGATGGAAGCGAAATTTTTGACACGTACGTACTTACTTTTTTATTTTAACTAGTAATTGCACATACTATGTAACTTGTGTTGTTTTTATTTTATATTATTACATATTGAATTCCTTTCATTATATATTTTACAGTCCCATAGTTTTAGTTCTCTATATATCATTCACGTTCTGCAAGAAATATGATACGACAGATGTCATATAAAATATGTGGACGTCGTAGAAATCATGGACAATTTATACATGTTTTTATTACACCGTCAATTATTATTCTCCGAAGCGTGCAGTTTAGTCCTTAGCTATCCATTTCACTGTGTCTATGAAATACCTGGAAATGCCTATTATATTGTCCTGTTGGAGAACACAAGAGATATATTATGTAAATATATCAAAGTTATTAGAGCTCCAATTAAAACTACATTTCTCCGAGTAATGTCTTATGTGCGAGTATAATGTATACGACACGATTATTATCGCTTCGCTGTACTGTTAGGTAGATATATCTAAATAGCTACTAGCCGTATAAGGTACATTCATTTACTGTAAAATTTTCTGTTGTTTTTTAACACAAAAAATATGTTTTGTAAGCATTTATATTCTTATAAGAATTTTATCAGTAAATTCAAAGTAGGTTCGATAAATTGGCAATATATTCACGTAATATTTTTAAGTAGAAGTTCATTTGGCAAAACAATGATTGGAATTAAGGAATTCTAAGGTAATAATGGCATTATGTAGCTTAATACTATTATTCTCAAGACATAAAATGTTGGATAGTTGGGCTTATGTTGAGTCTGATTGTCTAATGAACGAACAAACAAATTTGTTTGAAGACAACGTCGTGAATGATAACTTTGTAAACCCACCACACATTTATCATGTTATTCAAATTAAAAAAAAATATTTCCAGATAGCAGAAGTGTTAGTATTAAAAAATAATATATTACGTATATGTTAGTAATTAACTTAAAACTAAATATGTACATGAACAATGTGTACCTAATTATGAAAAGAACAGAAAACCTGCGCAGCATGTTAGAATCACAATGATTAATTTATGACTCTAAAGCTATTAAAAATGAGTTCCGATGTCTGAATATATAAAACTCGAAACGCTTGACTGCTTCATTCATCGCTGACTCATCAACGCCCAGGCCAGACCATTGACTTTGGAAAGCTGAAATTTTTCAAACCCCATTTGCAAAATTTCCTTTTATGATGTTTACATGAGATAGAAAGGATCTTATAAAATTCATCTCTTAAGGCAGTAAAAAGGGAAGTGGTAGTTTATACTTACTTAATATTTGCAAAATAACGTCAGCTAGTAATAAATATACTTAAAACTGTATTAAAATAAATTAACCTTTAATTCAATGGTGAGTTTCGATGAGCCTAATTTCTCCCTAGCTATATACATTATAATATAATAATATCCCGGAACATTTCACACTTAATCACTAGACCCCAAACCTCACTATTATTTCAATTTAAGTTTATTACATTCAACAATGTTTGGTATTATGAAATTAGTGCAGAGTGGTAGTATTACCTGTTAGATACTAGCATGACACATTGTAGACTCTGGAGGGAATAACAAAAAAGTAACAATTAAAAGAGAGGAGGGCGAAGATACTCAATCGAACGTATGTAGGTCAGGTCTAGATTATTAGGATAGTTTTCTAAAAAAAATAATCTGTTAAAAATTGTTGAAAACGAAAGAGATTAACAAACTCAACAATACAACGAATTAAGGAGTTTTCTTTTTAAAGAAAACTCCTTAATTCGTTGTTTACTTATTACTAAGTAGTTCATGTTGTTTGTTTAACATACATGAATCTATGAATCTAATCTACGAAAGTATTGATAACCCAGCCAGGTTTACAATATTTTTTTATACCGTCAAAAGTAAATTACTATAATCATCGTAGCATCTGGATTACATTTATCAGCAGGAAAATATATCGGGGAAATGTGTTTTTTTCCAAATCTCAAACAAATTTGGGGTATCGTTTGTATCTGTTTCTTAAATTGTAATCAATGTAATCTCTCGCCTCAACTGAATCAAAGTGAATATTAAATTCTTACAAAAGTACTTGTCTATTCAATTATGAATTACCTACTGGGATGGGATGGGAAACTCGTAATCTTCGAAAAAAATATTTTCTTAATAAATCTTAAAAAAGAAGTCTCACTTTTGAATAGGCAGGTAATCACTGGAAGATAATATAATTGAATTAACTTAACACTCCTGAAAATACAATGAATAGATTACCAAACTTTATTGTCATTGATTGTCTAGAGTAAAATAAAGTCTCATATTTACATCGTATTCCTTACCAATTTATATTTTTTATTATTATTACTAGCGTACTGGATCCCACTGTCTAGTAAAGGCCTCTTTACCCTTTCATATTTTTTCCTGATTCCGCTCTGATGTCCATCAGTCTGTTCTGGCGGACGATCTCGTCACAACACCACCTTTGCTTTTGTGGAAAAAAATATATCCTAAGTATAGTCTGTTTATTAATGCGATGAACGATTTGACAGATCATCTGTCACTTGGCGATATAATGTTGCCTGATTTTCATATTTTTTTCGTAATCCAATGAAATTAACGAGTGTCAAACCGTTTCTCGATTTAGTGAACAGACTATAGGATGCCCATTTTTTTAAAGACCATCCTTTGTTCCGGTTGTAAAAGTGATCAAAATATACTTGGGATAAGTTTATAATAATTAATAAATATTTCCATCGATTTGATGATTCATGATCATTCACCTACTTAAATACCGATTAAATTAATTTGATGACTAATATTTTTCTCGGAGTTGTAGGTAGGTATTGTAATCATAATGGGGCAGTTTATGATTTTGTGCAAATATTTTGTTATATTATATTAAATAAAATGTTGGTTGCCACTAATTTACGTCATGTATTTTTTTTAAGACTTGTGTGCATAAAAAATAGACCTGTCAAACATATGCATCATTGTTAAATCAAAACTTTTGACTGGGTGAACAGATTTGATGATTTTTTTTTTATTTGAAAGCTGGTCCTAATTTTGCCCGAAAGTTCGTTAAATTCCGATAATCGTATCCATTGGAACACCACAATTCTGTCAAATTTTACTAGTCGGTCTTTTTATTTCTTTTAATTTATGAATTATTGCATTTTCAAGTAAAACAAATGTAAAGCTCAACCTAACGATAGTTGAGAGTTATTTTGTCTACTTGAATCACCACATACCGAATGAAAATTTCCGTTAATGTGCGAACAAAATTAAACATATTCAATTCCCCTAACATTACTATTTTTGTAATACGTTCAGGTTTGCTAGGAATGTGTTGAAGGTAGATGCGTACGTGTTGCACATCATCCGTTTGTTGTTTGTCGAAGATTCTACGTATTCATGACTACGTACAGTCATTCATTTATGTTAGCCGATGGTTTACAAAACATAATTGAAATCAATATTGATGAATCATATTAGTTGTTTTATTCTATACACTGTTCAGTGTTCGCTCGCCAGAGTGAATCTCGTCTTGCAGATAAATATTACGCTACGATAATGATTTTTTCATATTTCTTATTGAGATAGATGAGTATTTAATGGAAGATCGTTATTCCTTTTCAAATAACTCAAACAGTTTAGAGGATGTGAGCACTTGCTGTTTACCTTGTTTAGGTTTGTTTGTTAAGAAAAGCAATTAACATTCGCTGAAGATTATCCTAATAATAACGCCAGTATTAATTATTTAATTTCTTTGTTACATGTGCTGTTTTCTTCTTGTTCCTGAAATAGCGGTAAGTGTAATTCATATACTGGATACTAAAATAATTCTTGAATTTAGGTAGGCATATCAGTAAGTATTGCACCGCGTATAAAATATTAGGTCGCAGGCTCGCTCGTTGCCTGTCACGTATTGTTACGTTGTCGCTAGAATTACGAGCAGGTATTTTCAACCGCTATTCGGCCCTGCCGGCCTGCAGGTGACACCAATACCTACTGTGGTCCCTTGGCGATGACCAGCACACGCGGCGCTGGCACACTCTGTGTCAGCTTCGGTGACAAACGCTATTGTCAACTGCAACTACGATACTTATACAATTGTTTCGTAAAAACATCACTCAAGTTACTTGCATTGTCGTTCTGATTGTCGAACCACAGTGACTTGTTTGTAGACTCGTGCGGATTATAAAAATCGGCATCGAAAATAAACCGTATGCCCCTTTCTCTGGTGTCGTAAACTCGAACTGTTTTTACACCATTCCATTCCAAGCCGTTCTTAGATGACTATTTTGGTTTCTCGGCAAACTAAGCAGTAATTTAAATTGTTTTATTGTTCGACGTAGTCAGAATATCTAAATCCTGATTGTTTGTTTTGTTAGTGTCAGCTTAGTGGCATGTGAGCATTTTATTAACCCAGTGTACGGTTATCAGTGTTAACTTGGTTGTAATCGTTTGAATCACTCGTGTTAGTTGGCGCGCCGCTCCTCCGGATGTGATTCGTGGACTCAGGCCCGCGATATCACATTTGCAGCGCATATTGCGGCGTTTACAACAGTATGTTTCCTCTTGTCTCATAAGTCTATTGGTTCGTTTTGTGCGCGGATTTATTATAGTGATTGTGACAAGTGTATCAGTGTTCAGAGATAATGACCGAAGTGTCCGACTCTCCGTTGAACCGGTCCCGGAATAGGCCAGTGTTGGCACGTTACAGGCCCTCTCAGATAAACGGAGATCAGGTACAAAATCCATTATTTTGTATTAATTATATGTAAGTATATTACTAAGCTTTTGCGTGTCGTCCGCTACATCTTGGGCGCACATGACGTGATCGAATATTATGCTGGTTATTCTGCAAATCCGATCTTCCCTATATGGTCTACCACTGAATACGGGTTGCACGTCGTAATTGCTCCGGAATTTGAATATATACCACACACTTAAATAAAATTGAATTGTTAAAATATGTTTTATACTTACAACCCTCACACATTTTGGGTGCTCAATACTTACTCATTAATATGAAGTCGTAACACATGCACCTAGATCTAGTGGTATCTTTCGTCGTCAGTAATTGTATGTAAAGTTGGTCAATAGCATATTATATGTTACAGTAATTGGTATCCGTCGACAATGATTCGTAGCGATTTTCCTCATTGATATTCGCAACAACACAGTGTGCTATATTTATGACGCCTGCATGTTTAAAGTATCACAATACATACGTGCTTTGTATGGATAGGTGCAACGTACACACTTAAGTTATTGACCCCTTAACGAAATCAGGTTAAAACTCTTGCATGTATATCAAGATATTTGTTTACATTATAGTTTTAGAAGTAGCGATGTAGATATACGCTTGTTCCAAAGGTGTGAAATTTGTCCAGATTTGTCTGGACAAACACGATCGAGATTTTTTTTTTTAATTTCAAGTTTCTTACACAAAAGATAGAAAGCTGCCAGAGGGACATTACGTTCGACGCAACGCAATTAATTTTGGATGTGTGTTTAAGGGCCATGTCTGTCTGTAGGTATGTATGCATTAATAAAGCATATAAAAATCCATCTTGCGTCGAAACATTGCCTGTGCTTGCATTTCTCTTGAGAAGGTCCGAACGTATTAACATCCCACAGGTTTGCACTGAGAGACCTTTCTGTGTGCCGTGTTCATGGCGTTTGTACGTACTGGCTTGTTTATAATTGTTTTATTGCAAATAGGTAGTAAGCATTTAACCACCGTCCTGCTTGATGAAGCACGTTTGCCTTTTAGATATCTGTTAATCAGGCACTATTTGTTACTTGTTGGCTTGAAGGCGCCCATACTATACTTTTTACAACACATTATTATTTATTATATAAAAGCACAGAACATTAGGATACTATTGGCTTTATAACCTTTTGGTGGGCGGAGACTAATGCCATCGATCATTGCGCGTAGGTTTTCCTATAGAACTGCTTAGTTTGCTGACTGACGGATTCACAAAACTGTGGGATGCGCCAATTTAGTGTTGTAATGATCCATTGTTGCTTATCTTGCGACATCTCTACAATATTCGACTAGTAAATCTATCAATAAAATTACCCAGAAATTATTGGGCAATTGTGCCGTAGGAAATATTTAAGGTGCTTTGTTTACTCTTGATTGTTTTAGAAATACAGTAAGCCGGCACGTGGCTGTTTGTTCAAACGGCACGTTCGTTGGCTTCGAATTGTTAAACAACCTGTGATATACCACGTTCCTACCAATGGTAAATAGTATTTCATATTGGGTCAGTTAAGACCCAGTACAGACATATACCGTATATGTGAAATTCTTTCGAACAAGCTGTAACCATTTTATATCTCAGTTGAAGGGTTTTGTTAATTGTAGGTATTTCTTTTTCAAACTCCTGATTTTCTTTTGATATTATGCGTTAATGTTTCTTCAGCGTCGACATATTTGTATAGTTGGTTAAAATTGTTCGCACTTTGGAATGTAGTCATCGTTATCGACTTTTAGTATATACAGGTCCCCGATATCTCTTTCATCACTATATTTAACCTAAATAGCATTACATATTTATCGCCTCTAATGCTTACACGTATTACGTCTGGCAATTACTTATCTTTCAAGTGTTCCTGACTAATGTCACATTTACTGATTAGTCAACTGCTGCAGTTCAATATACTCGTATTACCGAAGTAAAACAATTTGTATTTGGTCTCTGGTGAAAACTTTTATAGTGCGTATAAATGAAAATATGCGGTGTATTCAACAACGTAAATTAAATGTTATCTATGTAGGGCCATCAAGGCCGGTTTCCGCGTAATTATCTTTCAACACTGAAGGATTTCCTTCTGCTCATAGCGAGTGAACATTGCGCAATGAGACGGGACATGCAACTTACTTCACATCCAGTTAACTGACTGCACATGTTGCATTTCCAATCTACAGGATCAATGCGTTGGTTCAGAAAATCTTTTGTGACCTATATGCTGTGAGCATTTTCAGTCTTAGAATTCTTAGTAACAGGTCTAATCATAGTTGATTCATAATACGAGTACTAATATAGGAATGTTTGTTTACATACACGCCCCATTGCACACGTGCGCAGCAGGGGCATCTTCGAAACATCTTTCAACTGAGCGCTGGTTCAACGTTTTGTTTTTGGACTCAGTATTTTTGTTTCTATCAACAACACAAATTCAGCTAAGAACTACCTAGTTGGTAAAACTATCAGACGAAACGTATTCATGTTTTTTTTTCGGGATGCTTGGAATATTCTGCTATTGTTATTTTCATAAAGATATAACCAATGATTCTCATGATTTCGTGAGACATTTCTCCACCTATCTTCTAAAAGAGAAATGACCATTGTTTTGCGTTGATAATTTCTGTTCACAATTAACATTTTAGATGCATTCATCCAACAATAGTGTTATTGTTTCTCGTGTTGACACTGAGACGTCTTATACGATAGGTATAAGAAAACATATTTTTCTTTAGCAACAGTATTATGCATTTGGTTCGAACTAAGTAATTTGATTGAACCGGTAACTTGGAGTTAATAATCATGAGGAGACTTTGTTTTGAACTTTTTCGAAGTCATAAGTCTGCCCGTATTCTTTACAGTACATAAAGGTGAAGCAGTCTACTAAATAAAAAATAAGCTGTCTGCTTCAAATCAGATAAAAATGACCCCGTGGTTCAAAACCCCTAGTTACAAACGTATGTCTCTTCTGAACAGAAGACTAACAGCATTTGTCAGTTAGATAGACTTGATATAGCACGATATTGTTCTATAAGTGTACTTTTATAATAGATGTACAGCAAAGACTGCGCCCTCTATTAGCTGAAACCAGAACTCAACAGTTGAACAGCGTAACTCAGTCGTCAGTCGTGACTCATAGTCATGCATGAGGGAATTATATTGTTTGAAGTTTAATGCACGGCCGCTAGATGGCATTAATGTATATAACTAGTGGACGCCCCGCGATTTCATTCGCGTAGTTTAGTGGTGCCTGCATCCCAAATTTGAAGCGTCTAACTTGAGCCGTTTAGATTTTGCATATAAAAGTATTTTCCCGTTAATTCCCGTTCCCGTGGGAATTTCAGGAATTCCTTACTTAGTGCACCCCTACGGTACCTAAGCTACGTCCAAATTTCAAGTTCCTAAGTTTAGCCGTTTGGGCTCTGCGTTAATATGTCAGTCTGACTGACTGTCAGTCAGCTTTTCCTTTTATATATTTAGATAAAATGCATTTGCTGCTAATATATTGATCAACGTATTTGTACTATGATAAAGCAGATAGGAACTTGATTCAGTAATTTAATGAGTGAACAAACATTAATTGCTACAAAAAAAATATAAATTTCGATGATTCGGACTAAAGACTTCGGTAATAGTCTAAGTTACTAATTTTATTTACAAGTAAGGAACTTCACAGTATGATTTACATATGTACCCTGTTGTTATCGGAAAAAGTATACCACATTAGACTTTTCTATGAAAAAAAGTCCTACAGAAAATCTAGTCAGAAGGCGGAACTATGATAGAGTAATGTAATTCGATGGTCCCAATTAAAAATGTCGGTAGTGCAATTTTAGGAATTTGTACTAATATGAATTTTCTACACCGTTAGGATGAGGATATTAAGATCTATAAACTTATTACGTATATTACATAACGTAAATATACTAAAGATTGTAAGCTGTTGTAAATTTTAAGTATGTACCACAAGTCGTTTAGTTTTAATATCCAAAACTAACTTCTATCTTCTCTCCTGAACATGTTCCGTTTTGTAGATCCGACTTTCTTAATAGGGACCATCGAATTTACGAAACCTGCCGCTGCAGTTCTAGCACGCGCGTCAAGAGAGACGACATAGAACAAATACGCACTGTGATCGGCTGTTATGTCACGCTTCGTGCGACTCAGCTTGTTTCGACAAAACGCAGCGCGTTATATGTCTTGTCACTTCTTTCTTGGCAACGGCAAGTAACGGCCGGATTAACTAACTGATGGTTTCTTAAGCTTTGACACTAATTCCGTATTTTGAACGTCAAATATTGACAATCTGTAAACAAAACAGTCTGTGTGAAGCGCGTATTAATAAAAAGCATAAAGGTCCACTGTACCATGCGGGAATAAAAAGTTGTACCTGATCGTTGTCGCACTCTTGTGGGGAGGGCTATGTGCAGCAGTGAATGTGGGCAGTCTGACATGATGAATTAAAATATGTAGCCTATGTTAACCTAGTTATGCTATACCTAGTTATGGATAACGGGTTCAATTGAGTTTTTCCCAACCGTCCCGAAAAACCCATTAAATTATAAGCTTTTATAAAATTTATAAAAGTTAAAAATTATGTACATAATATCTGTAGTATTTCTCAAACGGCTCCATCCAACCCATTTATGTGAAAAGCTGTCTAACAAACTACGAATATTTTATTGACTTTAAAAGAATGAAGATTTTTATACGAAATGCTTTTCACAAGAACGAATTTCCGTAAAGCTGACTTTTAAACGATTAAAATTCAATTTGGGTTGGAATTTCTTGCACGCAATGCAAGTTTTTATATAAAGACTTTCCGTTGGCTGAAGTACCTACCTATTTCTATTTCGTACATAACATTAAAGAAGTGAACTCTATCCAACAAAAATATTTTTTTTGAAATCCGTCTATAATTGACGAAAATATCGGTGAACATACTTAAAAAAATATTATACATACAGACGAATCCTCCTTTTTATTTGAAGTCGGTTAAAAATAAACATCTGTGTCTCTGCATTTTTCTGTTCGAAAGTTATATTGTTGCGTCTTTCTTTAATGACGACGTTAATATGGATAAATTTACACTTGAAATGTGCTCCTTCATTATCATGCTGTAACGATGTATTTCTGTTATTCACCCGCACGGCAAAGGTTGATTTGAAAATACACATATAAAGAATATGAATTCCTCATGCATCAAATTTTCATTCTACTAAACGAAAACCTGCATCGAAAACCGTTCCGTAATTTTTAAAGATCTAAGCTCACCAGGTAGCGGGAGACGAATTTGTTTTTTATAACATGTATTTATTAACTAATGTTTGTCTCATTCCAATGTTATGTTTCTCTTTTTGTGTAGGTAATCAAATAGGGCTAGGAAAATTACGAACGTTTCAAAGTACCTTCATGTTTATTTTACTTGAATAGTAATAGCTCATTCAAAAATACAATAGTTGGGTATGTAAGACATCATTTTGAATGGTTTCTAATTTAATCTCATGCATTCGAACATTTGCATATGACTAAGATACATCATTGTTAGTCGCTAGCCCACGGTATAAAAAAAATCGTGTCATTGATGAGATTATAAAAAATAGCTATTATAAATTCCTACGATTTAGATCCTTTTGACGTACTTGTACTGTCTACCTTTGTATAAACAACTTTCTTTTAAGTCAAATACTATAACTCATTAAGAGTTTGAATTATTAAGTACTAGAACTATTAATGAATATGAGCTATTTATTGCATTATCCTCATTTCACCACAGCTGAACCATCCAACACGATAGCCAGCCTTAAAATGGTTTCCATCCCGGTTTCCTTTCCTCTCCACCGAAGAAGCCTAAAATAAAATACTTCAACACAATGAATAACGCGGTAAAATTCCTTTGTTAATAGACTCTTTTACTAACAAGTGACAAGGAAGTAGTTCGCAATAGACTATTTCTGTGTCTCTCACATAATTTAAATCTTTATATTACCTTTCGTTGCTAACTTTCAGCCAGTTGCATCTTATTGAATGTTGGCAAATACAGTGTATCCATATCAAACCGTAAGGGTACAACAAGCTCTGCGCATGCGTAAAGCTTCAATAAGGTAGTTTAGTGCTTTTCTGTTCTTTATTTAGCTAGCAGCTATCTGACTCGAATAATTTTGGACATCGGGAAGTCATATTAAAACATTTCCGTTCTGAACTTTCTAAGCGTACTCGCGTCTTAAAGACTATTGTATTCGACATTAGATAGTCGTTTCCGTTTTATGTATGGCTGGTGTGAATTTGATGTCGAAAGAATCCTGCTATAGTTTGTCAATAAGAACATTATTAATACTTTTGTAAATTAATATTTTTGGTAAGATCTTTGTTTGTAAATAACCTGGTTTCATTGGTGTATAACAGTTATTACGAAGTTGGTCATTACAGTAATCCCATTTGACCTTGACAGTGAATGTTGTGGAAAACTCAACCCTAGTTCATTTCCCTAGTTTCCACATTGTAAGGTGCG